>JAULBW010005191.1:0-127220 GCA_032358265.1 Vaucheria bursata | reverse complement strand
TATAGCATATACAAACTTCTGCAGGCTCAAGAATCCAAAGGCTTTAAAGTGCTTCTTTGGTCGATATCTGCAATGTGCGTTGTGTTTTACAATGTTGTCCCATATAAAATTTGCAAATATGTCGTGCAGCGATTGCCCATGTCTAAACGTTGTAGTGAAAAGCTGAGCAAATAAGAAAAAATCTATTGTCACCCCATTCTTTCGTTATTATTCTAGTCTCTAAGCAAAAGTTATTTTTTTCCTTTAGTAGATTTTAAATTTGATTTGTAATAACGCTCATTTGTGAACTTGCCATTTGCTGCATTTTAAAATGAAATAATTCACAAAAATATTTTCTAATACTGCATGGTCAATATCGAATGTCAGCTGACTTTTTTCTTTTTACACTAAAAAAATATGTGCAAAAATTTTGTTTTATCACGGAGTTTGGAACACATCAGAGTAACATTGATGATGCTTTCGTTAATCTATGCTGCAACTTCTTATTTTTGAATATCAATCTCACATAACGCATCATTTTAAATATCATTATAATTGCAAAGCTATTCACAGATTGCCAAGATATCTTCTTCAGTATATAAAGTAATTTTAAATTTAGGGATTATTTAAAATGAAGTGAGAAAAGTACACATGTGGCAACAATTGAATAAGGATCATATTCAGCCAAAATGATTATTCTCTAGACCAAGCTTAAGTCAACATGAAGTCACCAAACAAATTATTCATGAATTCAAGACAGCATATTTTATATTTCAGAATGCCACACAAGAAATTAGTTATCTAGTCACTTCCTGATGCTGTTAAATTGACTGTCATTGACATGCCTTTTTACTGGTTATCAAATGAAATACCTGGAACACATAACCAATATGAGATCTTATAAATTGATGTTATATTCATCATAAACATTGACATGAGCTGAAGGATTAGAATTTTCCTTTTGGAGTAATTAATCCAAGACATCAAGAAGTTTGTTTGATTGTTGAATGCTTTGCTTCTAAAGGGTTAGATAAATTTGCATCAAACTTTTGTATGGAAATTTGATTAGTTAACGACCATATATTAAACTTGCATCAATATTGTTGATGATTATTACAATTCAATGTACATATGCTCCATCTTTATTATAAGATTCATATTCAACAAATGTTTCATTGCTGAAAAGTACTGAGATGTTTGATTAAATGCAGTGCATAAACTGTCTATTTTATACAATTGTAAGGGAAAAAGCAAAACTTATTGATGGAATCATGATATGATATTGAGAAGTTTTTTGTGGTTTTTTGAACTTTTTGCACTTATTTGTCAATGTATCATTATAAATCTCTGCTTTATTCAACATGTTATTAGTCTTTGAGAACAGAAAGACCACCATAGTTTAAATCGATTTCAAGAGTAATTTGACGTTTCTTCAAATTAATATGAAAGTGTTTAATGTAACAATGTGTCTGTCTATGAAGGTAAATTAAAAAAAAACAGAAACTACCTATAAACTTGTGTCTGTCAAGCCTACTATATTGCACGAGGTGTGCAATTTGAGAGGTTACACTTGAAATCTTAGAGTCTGTAGCCATATAAATCTTCACTTTTGTGTTCTAACGATTATTTAATTTATATGTTTCTCATTTCATTCGGCTAGATAAACTAACCGACAAAGCCGAGTTGAGATAAATTACAAACTCAACTGCAACATTTGGAGTAAAATTAGTCTCGAAACAATTATATCTAATATTTCACTGCTGTCGAAAGAATTTGTAGCTGTTTAAAATGCTAGGTTCCACGCTGTTTCGGCGAGTCTACTCTTTGAAAGTAGGAATTGCACGAGGGAATTTTTCTACGCTTCAAGTTTCGAGAGAAGCAGACCATGTTTTAAAAGTTAGCATTAATCGACCTCATAAAAGCAATGCAATGAATAAGGATTTTTTTGAAGAAGTGAAGCAATGCTTTCTTTCAGCGTCAGAGGATCCATCATGCAGAGCAATTGTATTGATGGCGGAAGGTATACGAATGTTAGTAATATGTATTTGTTAAGTTTCATATTGCAAAGAAATGAAACTGCGATCGAATTTTAAAGATACCGAGAAAATTTTTTATTGACTTAACATACAAGATTAAAGAATGACAAATACAAGTGGGTTCTAGTTTTTTTAAGAATGTTTAATTCGACAGTAGTGATATTCAAGTCATACATCTCTTTTGTACTCCCTTTTTCTTGCACTTCAAGTGGAATATATTAATTCGGGCTATTACATTTTGCTTAAAGATTCATTGAAGTGTAGTAAAATAGGAATTTTAAAAAGTCCTGTTAGCTTAACTTGCAATTTTTTCTTTAGTGAAGATTTTGTGGAATTTGGTCGACTTTAAAAATTTTGAATATATTGCTGCTTTTGTGCTAAGCTAGCCGATTCTCAGCTCCTTTATAATTCTGTATTTGTAGCATTTTTCAAATGCGTGTCTCAATTTTGCTAGAAAATATAGACTGCAATATCATCAAGAGAATCGCTACATTCATGTAAAATTAAGCATTACATGATTCATGTATTATTTTGTTGAAATTGAGCTGTGTAGAAGGTTATATAGAGATAAATGCAGAGAATTGTTGGTTATCTACATTATATGGGCATGCTGGTGTACCGCCTAAATCTTCACATTAAGCACTGGTGAATCATTTCTTGAAAATTAAAATACTAACTATTATACACTTCTTATACAATTTATCGTAAATTAATGTGCTTTGATAAATAATTCTCAAATTGGACATTTCAACAAAATTGATTTCATTATTATGTGAAAATTTGCTAAGGTTTGTGTTAATCCTTTGAATACTCTTATCACTTGTGGTGTGTCATTATTATCAAATTCTAGTTTTTATGAAATTTTCTATATTTGGATCAAATTTTGTACCATAATATCATATTTAAGTGCACTAGTTTAACTTCAGCACATTTTGCATCCCTAGCTGGTAGGTGTGCAATGAAGCTTATTAATCTCCATTGTGGAGCGTGATTCGATTTTGTAACTAAATTTTGTGAAAATGTCAGATTTGAGAGGCAAGTGCAAGCCTTAGCATGAGTCTCCTGAAGACTCACTCATAAAAAAAAGTTACATAAATTTCACCCTCTGAGTCAGAGAGCGATAGCTCATGAGTAGTTACCAAAATTGTTGAATACCTTTTTTCAATATTTTTATATGCACTTACCTGATATGCAAACTTAACCGGAAGAACTTTACAGCTCATGAATTCATGTTTTCATGCATGTTTCATAGGAAAAAATTTTTCTGCGGGGATAGATTTGGAAGATTTCAGTGATTTATTGATGCTAAAAAAAGAACCGGGGCGTGATGTTGCTCGTGATTCTCATGCAATGTTCAAATTGATATCCAATCTTCAAGCAAGCTTTCAGGCCGTTGCTAATTGCTCAAAACCGGTTATAGCAGCTATCCAAGGAGCATGTATAGGCGGAGGTGAACGATTTTAACCTCAATCTTTTTCATATTTTGGTTGTTTATATTAAACTAGTATAATCTACAGCTTCACGAATTGAAGTTAAGTATTTTTGCTTAGTCCACCCCTAGTGTACATCATATCGTTGTTACATAGTAAAACGAAGTACCACCGTGTACTAAAATTCATTGCTTTCGCTTTGAAACTCGCCTAGTTTTTTATAAAATATTTTTTCATATAGAATGTGCCTTTGTGCTTTTTGGGGCAGATGCAGAGGTATTCGATTGTTATATTTGACCATTCAACAAAACTTAGTAAACTATTTATGAACAGAACAGGCACCTAGGTACATTTTTGTTTATCAAAATCTTCTTTTACTTGCAATACATTTATTGTTCTAAAATCCTCTTTTTCATTTTTTTTCTTCGGATTAACTTAGTTTTAATTTCGTTGCTTGTATTTTTTTATAAATTTGGATTCATGAAAGGAAAGAGAAGCATAAATAATACAGTTCAAATAAACTGTTTAAGATTATTCCAGCTTTTTGAATTTGTAGGTACTTGAGGATTGATAACTAAGACATTCTACCATTTTTCAGTGTACAAATCAGTGTTAGAGCTGATTTTCGATCCCAAAAATCAAATGAATTGCATTATGTCAGGAATAAAATTTTTTATGCAATTTGACATTGTCAAATCATGCTAATCTCAATTACAGTAGGCTCAAATTAATTACTAAGTAACACTACTTTTTCAAAGAATAAAATAGTTTTTATAAAATTATTTCGAGAAATTTATGGGTAGAATTTGCCTTTTTCATCAACTTGAATTATAAATCCAACCTTTCCTTACCGTATTCATTTTTAATCATTTATATTCACGATTATGGATTCAGATACAGTTTTGTTTAAATTGACTTATTTTTAATGATTGGTTTGCAGGTGTAGATTTGGTGCTTGCTGCTGATATTCGGTTATGTGAAAAACATGCAACGTTTTGTGTAAAGGTAGATTCACGTCAAGTCACGTTTACTGTAGCTTGGATGAAAAGAAAATGCCGCTTTCTTGCTACATGCAGTAACATATGTGTTTAACGTTCAAAGCTGTTTTCTAGTATGTAGACATTGTTATATGTAACAATGTCTACATAAAATTGACATATATGCAAGATCCAAATGTTTGGACATGCCAGCTTATAGAATGCATACAGAAACATTCATGCATCTGCATGATGTGCCCTCATACGTATATACGAGTTCGAACATGTATACATCCATGCAAACATTGATTTATGCATTCATAGTTTGACATGTAGTACATTCATGTCATCATTTCGTTTATATGAACAGGAAGTGGATATCGGAATATGCCCTGATTTGGGAACTATACAGCTGCTACCCAAAGCTGTGGGCAGTGATAGTTTAGCGAGGTAAAAATTCTCACAATTCTTTATGAGCGCAGTGCACAAGTTTGAATTTATTTATCTATGGGCCTGTCGCGCGCTCAAAACTTTTTGAAATTTAAATTTTCCGATCCACCATTTTTTCTCTATAAATGTAGCTTTCAGATTAAATTTTTTCCTGGTTATATGGATGAAAAGATTTAAAACCATCACACTTAAATAGATAAGTTTTGTAGAAATGTTCATATCATCAAATGGTCAAATAATTATCATATTATTCCACGTAATGGCACTGTTTTTCGATATTGTTCTCTTCACTTAATGAAACTGATAAGGTGCTATTTTGTGGCGGTAATTTGATGAATTACCCTAAATTTTCATGTTAGGGAGCTTATATACACAGCCAGACACATGCCTGCAGTTGAAGCCGATTCGTGTGGATTTGTAAGCCGAGTTCTTCCCGATGTGCACTCGCTTCACGCAGTGGCTATAGAAATTGCTTCGACCATAGCACAGAAGTCCCCTGTAGCTGTCCATGGCTCTAAACTCCATCTTAATTTTGCAAGGGACCATAGTGTTGCCGATGCACTCAATTATCAAGCAATGTGGAATTCATCGATGCTGCAAGGTGTTGATGTCCCAATATCGGTCAAAGCTGCAATGAAGAAAATAGCGCCAGTTTACCCTGACTTTTGAACAGCATTTTGGGTAGATTTGATTGCTGAAGATCTGTAAACCGTACCTGTAAGAAATTCATGAGTTTTACTTGGGTCGGATTTGCTTTGAAAGTAGTAGTTTTCTTTTAAGGATGTATGTTGGGCATATCTTTTTTTATTTATACCGGGACAATGATCCAGATTTTGGATTTGTACTTTAGGTGTTTGGGTTTCTAAAATTGAAGTTTCAGTTGAAGAGGCACTTTCTTGAATTCGCACAAGTATGTTCTAAATTGTTTTCTTATTTGCAGTCGCATCTATTATTGATGGGACGTATTGCTTTACAAATCTAGCATGATAGTGGTGACAAATTCTAGTAGTTCAGTTAAAATGGCTGAAGGATTCCTGAAAGGCTATCATTTTAGTAAATAGCCATTACATCACAGGTATAAAATATTAAAGATTGCTATGAGTCCCTTTTTTACAATTTTGGCAGGTGACTTTGGAAGATATTTTGAACATATTTCATCGGAAGTACTAAAAAATTAAAATGAAAACATTCTGGTTTCATTTGTATGAAATGCTATGGAAGTGATGTATCATGCTGAATCGATATACAGTCAAACATGTCATTTTGAACAAAATACAAAAATTCTGATACACCAATGTTTTTTGTACAGAAAAATGTTATTGTCTATTTCGAATAAAAATTGATGGGTAAAATCGACTAAACTTGATCAAACAAATATGTAATAAATCGATTCACTCTTTCTTTGAGAAAAGTACTCTAATGCAATGTACTTTTTGTGTTTTTGCATTAAAATTTCGAAAAGAAAAAGTTGAAATAGGTAGATTAAGTGTAATTTATTTTGAAAAAATTAAGATATACTAGACTACTTTATCTGATATTGTTTGGAAGCATCATATTTTGTAGTGAATTCTTCGAAGTCAGCATCCACTTCTTGACTGGTGATGAGCATTTTCGAAATAATCAATTTCCTATGTGTCAACCAACAATTGTTCACATCTACTTCTACTTATTGCAATTAGAATAGATGAATCTAATACACAACTCAACTTAAAAGTCAGTATACCTACATAATATTCTACATGCTTCAATGAAAATTTTTGTCAGCATTTCAAAAGTGAAAAAAAGTTATTTTTCAAAGTACACATTCTGCCACAATATGCATCCATCACTGGTATGTAAGTTGACTGCTTCAACTGAATAAAATATCTTGAACACCAGAGAGTGACCATTCACTTAAAGAGCTTATACAATGCAAAAAAGAGAACAGTTTCTGATAGGTAGTATAAGAATTGAGCGCAATTTAATGAACAAATTTTAGTACTATTTGCATTCATTTAACAAATGATATCATCATAAAATCCCAAAACTCAACGTTTTCAATCAAAATTAATATGTTGCAATAGAATTGGTCGAAAATATACTTATCAAACTTTTTTTTATTTTGGTTTACAAAACTTTTGTAAAAAATTGCTTGAATTGTTATGCAGAACATTGTTAAAGTTCAAAAATTGATTTTGTTTATAGATTAAAATTATAGTTATGAGCTTTAATTTTATGAAACTTTGTAGATTGACCAATTGCAGTTCAATAAATAGTACATTTATATCGAATGTAGTTATTTTATGCATATTTCAATTAAGTTCAACTAGTCAAAATAATAATGTGCTATTTCCATGTTAAAAACATGAAATAACAAAGCACAAAAAACTGTGGCAGAAACATGTATATTTATCATGCACTAATTGTGTTGATAGAAGTGAGCTAACTCTATCAACACAACAAAATATATAACCCTACTGGCATCTGTGCAGCCAATTTACTTGGAATGTTATGTATGAAAACTGACCACAGTTATAAAAATAGAATTAATCTCTAAGGGAGTTAATTCCTAACACTCTAGTAGAAAAGGATTACAGCTGGAATACTTGTTGAATGTCTAAGCAGGAAAAAAAACTTTTATACATGCACTTTGCATGTTATCCCAATTCACTGGAAAGCTAGTTCAATTATAAACTTTTTTTTAATTCTTTTTGCTGTTTTTTTAGCTTTTTTGGTTACAAGATTTGTAGTGGTAATGCGCACATAAAATTTTGTATTTCCTTAGATTACTTGCTAATAGTTGTTAGAAACTAGCTTTATTAAGAGTTAGTTCTTATTTCTATGTAGCTGCAGTATGATTCATCTATGTTTTGATTTTGGTTTCAGTTCGGTTTCAGTTCTGTTTCAGTTCTGTTTCAGTTCTGTTTCAGCTTGGTTTCAGCTTGGTTTCAGCTTGATCTCAGTTTATTTTCAGCTTGGTTTTAGTTTGATTTCAGTTTCAGTCCTAAGATACTTCAGAGAACTGAACCCTGTTATACATGCTACTATGTTTTGTGTTACAAAAGTTATTTCCCTTTCAGCAACACATGTAGGTTAATATCAAATACTATTTCTGTTTTATGTTATTTGTTGTATTTGTATTTTTCTAGCAATAGTTTATGATGAACTATTTTTTAGCCATTAGATTTGACTAGAAGAACTACAAAAAAAACAAGCAGTTTCTTCTGGGCTTCATTGCAAGATAGTTAGACTCCAAAACTATAGAGAAAAAGTATTTTGATATTTTTCTTTTATCAGCCTTACTCATTAAGAAATGAGCATCCACTGATTTATACCAGTATTATTCAGCACCTTCAGATTCCTTGCAAATTTCACGGATGTTAAGCATATTTTAGATATTTAAATTTCAAAAGAGGCATTTTCTATTCACCTGATCAAGCAACTGTACAGAAAAGTACATCCCATATTTTTTTATTACTACTCTAAAAATTCACTTTGACTACTTTAAAATCCAAAATTCCAGTGTATATTATCACACATATATTACTGAACTACTGATTATGTGCACATTATAAAAAAATGTTACACTCAATATTTGGAAAAATATATTCACAGTTATTTGAATAATGTTATTTGTCAAAGACTTGCTGTACTAGAATTCAAAATTAGATCAGCAAATCAAGTTTTGACTTTAAATATGGCTAACTTAGAAACAAATATATAGAGAGCACCAAATGGTTTCCAATATTTTTAACCATTCAAAAAACATTTTAACGTGTGTCATATTGATAAAAGTGAACTAATTGGAAGTTGAAAAGTTACCAAAATATGTTTACTTTTTTATTTATGTAAATCTTGCTGCACTGGGGATGTATTTATTGTACCTCAAATTCTCCCATTTTGATATCACTGTGATATATTTGACATGTATATATATATATCCCTGAAAAACAAAATGATAGTACTGCTGGTTTACTCAAGTGTTAGGAACTAATTTGTTTACAACAATTAGTTTTCAAGGGAATTGCTCTTTTAAGAGTTATTCCATTATTTTGCTGCATCATTTTGTGACTCTCCAGATGGATTGGCGTCGAGACTTTGTTTGTTGTGCTGCTGAATATGTTTCTTATTCACTCTCATCAATGCAAATTATGTTTGTATGATGTTACCATGCCTCTATAGTCATTGTGTCCTTCTTGTTACCACCTTGTCTACTACATTCATAATATCAAGTTACACATGTACAAGTCCACCATAAATTTGCCCAGTACTTTGCCTAATAAGGGTAATATTGCTGTAAAAAATTATCCATCAACAATTAGTTTGCCATACAAATTTAATCTTGTATCATTATATTTTGAGTCAAATTGTAGATGCAATGCAATGATGCCAAATGAATCTTGTAAAGAAGCAGGCTGAGAAAGACTTAATTTATAGACGATATAAAATCTCCGATATAAAAAACCTTTAAAGGTTTTTAACTTCGTAAATGAATGGAATCATAGCAAGAATCCATTTTAAAAAATTTCTCGGAGGGTAAGAATATGTGTCCCTACTCGGGATCGAAAGGTGAACGCATGATCTTCATCAACTTTCAAAAGAACGCCAACATCTTCATCCACGAACATAAGATTGCGTTTTAACGCAGCATTGCCAAGAATGTGGAATGCATTAGTGATATCGCTCACTATTGCTTCGACGGTGAGTCATCATATGCAAACATCCTGCTTCATTTTGTCAAAATTTGTGATCAGAATCGTGCTTCTCATACGCCCACTCATGCTTTTTAGAACGGATTCCTCCATGGATCATTGCGTCAATCTTCGACCCGCAATTGCTTTCAGCATCCTAAATTAAGCAGTGTCTCACCGAATGGTCGAAGTTGCACCATTCTACATATGAGCGATGAGGCTGAAACAAAGGTAGACGCAACAATATCAGTAAGCGAGCCAGAAATTAGTGTTCCTAAGGCCGCAAAACAAGTTCCAGAAAGTAAACCCATTATTAAAAAGGTTCGTTGCATTTCATTTAGTTGCATGAAATTACTCAGCATCGCCAATTTTCTTTCTTCCTGTTTATCATTACAGGCTGCTTCATCTGATTCAAGTTCGACCTTGCTAGACTATATAGCATCGTTAAACCCATTTAAATATGTTGAAGTTACAGACTCATCGTCAACTTCGAAAGCAAAAGTTCCTTCATCTGAAGAATTGCCTCCAAAGGATAAAGTTGCAGAAGAACTAGTTTCAGCGGTTAAGACTTCAGAACCTGAAACTTTAAATGGTATTGCCGATGTAATTGAATCTAATGAAATTATGAAAGGAAAAGATAGTCCAATATCTGAAATTTCTACTAGAGAAATAATGGAAGAAAAAGTTGTCTCTGAGACCAAAGTAGAAGCAGATTCTACTACAGTAGAAGAATTAAAAAAAGATACAGTCGTGAAGCCAGAACAGTTGAAGGTAGCCTTGGAATCTGATATTTCTATTAAGGAATCAGTTAAGCCCTCAAGCGAAGTGAAATCCGATGAAGATTCAGAAGAAAAGATAGATAAAATTGCACCCGAGAAGATTCAAAGGCCAAAAGTTACTGCAAAAGCTATCCCCGCTCCAATTGAGAAACCAATTGCTGTGATTTCTGAAATTAAATCAGATTTAAATCCTACAATCGAAAAACCTATAATTGTGAAGTCTGAAGTCAAATCAGATCTAAAACCCTCGATCCCACCTCCAATTGTTACACCTAAGATTGAAGCAAAGCCTGCCCCAGTGAAGATAGAAAAGCCAAAAACTGTAACAGAACCAATACCTGAACCAATTTCTGCTGCTAAAGTGTCAGAAGAAAAAATTCCAATGGAAGTTCCCCTCAAAAAGAAGCAAGAAATAGTTAAAAAAGAGGAAGTTGTTGAAAGCAATATTGTATCTGATTTTTTTCTTAATTTATTTACTCCAAAAGGCCCATCTGCGGTAAAGGATCCAAACACTGATCCTAACTTACCAAAAAAAGTATTTGCAGATTATAGTGGGAAAGATTTGCCACCGGTCGATGAAAAGGAACTGGATAGTATTATCGGAAAGCAGGGAGGGGTCTTAAATGAAGTGTTCTTTAAAGAAGAATGGCTGGCCCTCGAGGAGAAAGCAAAACTGACCGCAGCTGAAAAATTAGCTCCGACTAAAAA
Organism: Vaucheria bursata; assembly: GCA_032358265.1. Lineage (NCBI taxonomy): Eukaryota > Xanthophyceae > Vaucheriales > Vaucheriaceae > Vaucheria > Vaucheria bursata. The sequence goes on along the minus strand of JAULBW010005191.1, from coordinate 116,191 downwards.
AGCTGAAGCTGAACCAGCTCTCACCATATCTACATCAAGTTCAAAAGACAAAGAAGAAGCTGAATCAAAGCCATTCCTTGGCGGAGTCTTTTCTGGCCTTTTTAAGAGTAAAGTAGAGTCATCACCAGCTAAAGATGAAATACCGAAAATCAATCAAAAATTGGAGACTGAGAAAGTTGTGGCTACCAAAGTTAAGGTGAGTGTAACCAAGAATGATGCTAATCTTATAGATGAGAAAGAACCAAAGAAATCGTTGAATTTGAATCCATTTGCGAACATGTTTGCACCGGCAATATATGACAATGAAAGTCCAACCCCAGTATCACAGCAAGAGATTTTACAAGAAAAATTACCACCTATTTCAAAGATTCCAGTTCAACCTAAGGCACCTATTTTACCCCCACCAGTACTGCAAGAAACCAAAAAGGGCGCAAGTTTGTTTGAATCACTATTTGGTTCTAGCAAAAAGGAAAGTATGAAAGTTAAGGAGGAGCCTGCCGTCATAAAGATTCAAGTTGAAACAGCAGTTACTGATCAACCTAAAGCATCTAAAATCAAAGAACCCAAAAAAAGCTTTATGCCATTTTCAAATTTGCTCTCTACTGGTCCGAAGGAATCAAAATCTGTAGATGTAAAAAAGAAAGAGATCGCTAAGGATATTGAACTTCCAATCGTTAAGGTACAAGTTCAACCTGCTAAGACAAAACCTGAACCAGTGAAAGAAACAGTTTCAAAACCTAGCTTGAATCCCTTTGCGAATATGTTTACAGCTCCTGTGTACGATGATGAAGTCATCGCTGCACCAGCACCAGAAAAGACTACTGTGAAACCAGCTAAGGCAGAAATTGTGGTGGCTCAGAAGTCTTCTATTCAGGTGAATAAACCATGATCAAAAGATAGCTGACTTGACATTGTGTGTATTACATAATTTTGCAATTCGTACTATGCTGTAGAGAGAGCTCATAGTTCAATCAACTTTACACGTTCAATTTCAATTCTTGTATAGTTTTTGAAATTGATTTAGTCATAAAAGTAATTATAAATATTGAGTCATTTGAATGCTTCTCGAATACATAGAGTACAATTCGTCAGTACATATCGCACCTCTTATAAATATGTATGCACTTTTTTACTTACAATTAAACTAATTACAATAGAATTTCAAATGCAAAACCTGATGTTAATGCAGAATGTCAGATTTTATTTTTATCAGGCTCTCATAAATATTCATATAACTATATATCATCTTTGAAACTGTCTAGGTGAACAAACCACTGTTCGGATTTCTTGCCAAGAAGCCAGCTGTCTCAGAATCATTATCTACCCTCCCTACTCGTCCATCAACTTCCTTAAAATCCGCACAAGTTGCTGCTGTAAAGGCCCCTCAAAAGCCCCAGAGTGCACCTAGACCTACTCCAGCAGTATTACCACCTAAGTCTAAACAAAGTGGTCCATTTTCAATGTTCAAAGATGATAAGAAGGTCAAGGAGATCCCTAAGCCAGCCATTGCAAAGCCTATAGCAGCGAAACCTTCGGCAAGCAAAGTAACTTTGGCCCCTAAAGAACCCCTTGTGAAGCCTAACTTCTCTGCCAATGTAGTTAGCAAACCAACTAGCTCAGCTAGGGCACCGAAAAAAATGGACGATGCCTTTATTAGAACAGTAAGCACCTTACTAAAAGGGGACCGAACTAAAATCAGGCAGTTTCAAACGATTACAGACAAGTTTAGAGGGGGGCTTATGGGTGCACAAGTGTACTACACAGAAGCTGAAAACTTGTTTGGGAATGATAATGTCGCTAAAATCATACAGCCTTTATTGAGAAATTTACCTGAACAAGATAAATCTCGAGCATTAGAAGCAATTGTCAAGAAGATGACTGCCCCTAAAACGGTCCCTGTGCGGGTCCCAGAAAAGCCCAAAGCAGGGATATTCGGAAGCTTTGTGGCACCTGTTAAAAAGGCATCTGTACCAGTTGTGAAAGCTACGGGTAACACTGTTTTGAAAGACCCGTATACATTTGTCAAATCAAAATTGAGTCCAGCAAACTATGAACTGTTCATGAATCGAACTGATCTGTTTGTCAGAGGAGGTATTAATGCACGAAATTACTATGATTCTCTTTCGGAACTTTTCGGTGGAATTAAAGCGAAGGATTTTGATTTAAGTATTGAGAATACCGTATCGGTACTTCCCAAATCTAAAGCGACTTTATTGAGGACCGTTTACGAAGGGATGAAAAAAACAAAGTGAAATCGGAGCTATACTGGTTGATTTAAAATATCATATAAGAAAATATTATAAAATGGATTCCCTTGCAGATAATTACTTCATTTTCTATGCCAATCACCACACTTAATTTAAAATAAAATATTTGCTGTCCCAATAAAATGTAGAAAAAATATCAAATCTTACCAAATTGTGCTTTTCATCGCTACAGTCAATCGTCATGGTGGGACATTTTGGGGGGAGCTTAAGTAGCTTGGTGTTAAAATGTTAAACTGCGTTACTGATCTGACAGACTGTAGAGATGGTTAGTTAACTTTTCCAAATGGAGTTGTAAATTCAGATTCCACACATTCGTGGTTGAGTATTATAAATGAAGGCTGGTGTCGATATCGCACAGCTTGTTGAATCAGTGAATATGGCTTCTCAACAAATCATCCTAAAATTTGTATCTGTAAAATCGACGTCTTAAATTCCAGTCATTGCTGCTGTCATTCGCACACGAAAATGTCCCAGCATTACTGCCTGTGTTATTCTTATAGTTCAATAAGTCATAAATCCTATTTCAAATTGTACAGCTTTGGTAAAAATTCGTCTTGGAATGAGAGTCAAATTTTACAGTGTCTATACTTAAGAAACTTCCTTTTGTTAAATCAATAATTCAAGATCTCCAGTTACAGAGAGACAAAACTATTTTCTGTAGATCCATTCAAATACAAATAATATGACTACTTTCTCCATGTTCTGATTTCAATGCGACTAATTTCCTTAAATATGGCAGTAAAGTTATCTAGCATATTTTAAAATTACTATCCTCAGTAACGCCTAACATAGATGCCAAGGTAGCATATTATTTTCTGTGTGTACATGCTTGAAAACCTTTCGGCAATGCCGACTAGTAAGCAATAGTAAGTTAGATTACAGTAGAGACTGGTGCTGCACAAAATTCATGCATCTGTTAATTATGTTGCATGGCGTAAAGTAAAATTGTGCCAAACCATCAAATTTTTTACAAGAACAAAAATTTAAATTGAATTTCAAGCCTTATATATATGATTATTATTCATTGCCACTGTTAATTCAAATTAGCGTTTAGAACCACTCAATTATACATATTTGCCATTGTTTGTTTCCAATCATTAAACGAGTCACTCAAACAATGCCAAAACTGAAGTAAATTGTGAATTTCAGTCTTTCATATCCATATTATTGAATCGTTTTCATTGTTCCATGTATCTAAAATACATTTTGGAATTTATTTTAATGCCACCTATAATAGAATCTTTTCTTTAAAATTTGACTTGTATCTTAACTATCCAAAATATATAGTAAATTTCAAATATGTATATCAAACAAAAAAAACATAACCATTAGAAAATAATAAAGTATAAAAACTAAATTTGAACACTTGAATTATTTCAAGATGAAAAGTACTCCATAAACATTACTTTTCATATTAGTGCTGCAGCCACTCTCTTAATGGTCAAGCTCTAGTTTTGCTTAAAGCTGCTTTAGGAAATAGAAAATTATTCGTTTTTTGTCTAAATTTTTCATAAGACCTTTTAATAAAAATGTTTTACTCTCTAGTGCATGAAAATAAAGATAATAAAACAGTTGCACGCATCAAAAAATTATTTATTTTCTAAAATTATTTCATCCGGAAATGACGTTCCTTTTCTTTCCTTCAAATCTCGTAATGTTGCTACATTCTTATTGATTTCATGCAAATCATACCATGATGACAGAAAACCATCCTCTGGGGTTTCGACATCAAATTCGTTACTTTTCAACCAGTCTGTGATTGCAATTTCTGCATCTGTAATGGTCAGATCATCAGTTATGACTATAGGACCAATTCGTTTGTCATTGAGTCCGAATGCTGCTCCATCCAGCCAGACTCGCATTTTAGTGAGTTTTTCATTTGAATGATAGTTAGCAATGCATGAAATTTTATTTCGAGTTAGCTGTTCAATAAATTTTTTTGCAATATTCTGTTGTTGTTGTCTGATAAATAAATCGAATTTTACTTTGTGTCGCCGTAGTGCATTTTTACATAGTTCGTCCGTGAGCTCAAATGAAATATTTGATGTGTCTACATATGTACCTACGGATTCTAATAACCATGGCATAAATATATCATCAATATCAATTTTTGTCGGATTTCTCCAAGTTTCTAATTTGAAAAGAGAATTACATGTTTGATCGAAAAGTTCCGGCCAGCATTGTTTAGACATGCATACACTTGCAACTTTTCTAGTTACAGCCCAACGAGATTCATTTTCTAGCTTCTTATCATTCATAAATATAATTCTAGTTTTTTTATCATTAATTGTTTCCAGCTCTAATTGTTTGCGGGCATGATCTCCATTTGCTTTCATGCTCAGGAGTTGACTCGTTCGTTTTTCGATTGAAGCTATTTCCCATGATTTTTCTACTTCATCTTTGGCTTGATCAAGAGTTTTTCTAACAAGAACATCCAAAAGAGGTTCAATTTCACGATCAAAATTGAACAACTCCGCATCAATGACTTGTGAAGCTGCATCTTTACCTCCGAGAGGCTGCGTGTAATACATCTCCGGAGCTCTCCACATGAGTAGATCAGTTTGAGTTGAATTATCTTTCGCATCCAAGCCCTCATTAGAATCTTGTGCAGTGAGATATTTGGCTAAATCTATTTCCTCTGGAGGTTTTTTATATATTCCATAATTAACATTATAAAGTTTTTCTGCTTGATTTAAGCGCTGGTTCGCCGAACTTGTCAATCTAAAAGATTTTGAATGTCGTTGACTTTCATCGAAATTCTGCTTTTTCTCTATTCTGGCGTAAGTATTTCCGCGGAACACTCTTGCGTCTTGATGAATGTTGCAAGTATACTCATACTCATCGGTCTCCGTCAGAGTGTCGGCATCGCGATCATCATTTTGTCCGTATTTAGTTCTTGGCGTTATAGTACGCTCTGACGGCCTCATTTGATATTTGCTTAACGCCAGCATCTAGAAGGCTAAAGGCCGATAAACGTTTTTAATATTATATCGGTATCATTAAGCTTTCAAAGATATTTGTGCTGCCGTTACATGTAATCTGCAAAAAAAGACCGAACTCAGTTCAGCACGAAGCGGTTTATAGCTTTAACCAAGACAAGCCGATAATTGACTTGTTCATTTTCGAATATTTCGGCTGGCAGCTCATGTTGTCTCAACTAAAAAAGAAGCCGGCTTGAGCCGCAGCTTTAGTCTCACGCATATTAAACCTACATGAGTTCTGAAAATAATTCCTTGTCAGCAATTAATATAAAGCATAATAACCACTGCAGGTAATACTTTTTCATTACAATAGTAGTGATAGTACTTTATACAATTGACCATATTCTAGACATTAATGAATGTACATTTTAAAGTCAGAAATTTTTTGACATTTTCATCTTTCGTAAAACTGTTTTTGCATCGCAATTTTGTTTTTTTTCCATTGATATTGAACCATAATACAACATACTTCTTTCTGCACTGCTACTGCTACTATTTTTAGATTTTCTTTCATAATTACCTACTTTATGAAACATAATGATTTATTTGTCAAGACTAATGAATTGTATCAAGTGTAGGCCAGAAAACCAGAACAATATAAAACACAGATACCACACATGCAATACTATTTCGTTTATCTTAGTTCATGTGTTGACCAAATTCACTCTTGTCAACATCTTTAACCTATGCTCGCACATACAAACCGAATTAGATTGATATAACTAAAAATCCCTGAAAGAGTTGAAGATGAATAAACATAATACACGGCAAAAACATACTAGATCCTGACATTATTGCAATCATCATTGTTCATTACAGTCTTATTTGTACTAGTAAAATGACTTGACTCTATAACCATAGCTTCAGAATCATTAAATTTATTAATGTAGGACACAAATGCATCACTCCAGTTATTATTTGTTATTGCATCTCTCTTGATTCTTTTCAAATAAACCATTATCAATACAAACTGCCAATTTATAGTATTCATCTATATTGCAAGAACAATCAGATTTACAAATTTCATCTTTCAGTATATCATTTAGAACCTAATAAAAAATTCTGAATAGTATGCCATTTGGCCATTTTGCTTCTATTATAAGGCATTCAAACTCTGATGCTAAGACTGCTGCAAGACAGTTTCCTTGTCAAATTTTAAAAAATTCTTGTTCTACTTTTTGCACTCTGTCAACATCTTTAAATACTGATAAAAATAAGTACTAAAACTCCTCTACACAACAAAGCATACTATGATCTGATTCAATATAAGGAGAAATCCATGTATAGGCTAATCCAAGAAATAAATGGTAAACGCCAATTTAACTCAATTATTAGAAAATTAGGAAACCTGAGCCATGAATCCATTCTTTAGCTGAAGGAGGAACTGTTCTAGCTTCTTCCAATTTTGTGTGAAGAATTGAAGATCTGCTATCCTTGGTTCCCATAATGAGAATATTTTAAAACTTTTTTCCAAATCTTGAACTTCCAATTTTGTCATCTTTTTTCCCTGTGAAATCATTTTCTTGTTCTGTTTTACAATTACTTGCCCAAGGCGTGGTATCTTTTAATTTTGTGAAGCTGTAGTATTCCTTAGCTTAATTAGTTTTTCTGGTATTTCTACAAACCATATTAAAATTGCTTGTTTGATAATTGCCGAATGAATTATAAATATGCAATTACTTTTTTGTCATATATAAATAAAAATATAAATTTAATACCAATTATCTGAAAAAATTATATTAAATCAACAATCTTCAAATAATTTTAGCTCAGCTGATATTGCGCATACTTTTTATAGCTCTTTGATAGAAATGTCTTTGAAAAAAGCCAGATCTTCACAGATTATATTCTTTATAATTGTGCTAGAGAAGAATATTCCTCAATGAACTCTGAAATACAAGTACAAGAATTTTGGATATCAATTTTCATTTTTATCCACATCCAGGAATTTGATGGCCTACGAAGTTCTCTAATTTGCGCTTTGCAGCAACAAAACTTCTTGGGCGCTCGATGACAATGATGTATGCTAACATCTTTTTTGCTGTTTTCATTCCAGCAATGAGGTACCATCTGTTATCAATGGTGCCTGGATATTAGAGCTCCTTCACCATGTTTAAATGGCCTACTCTTTAGACATGGAGCTTTTAGTAAGGAATAAACAGCAATGGAGATATATCACTGATGCGGCGCTCGGCAATCTTTAGATCACCGAGAGTCAAGTTAATCATTTTGAAAATCTTGTTTCTAACTTTTCTAGAAATTTACACAGACATTCCACTGCACAAGCACATTCCTAATTGAAGACTCTGCAGTGCCGTAATTTCAATGAAAGATTTTGGGAACAAAAACTTTGATCCCAGGTTTAACTATGAAAATCTTAGAGAAAATGCTGCAGGAAAAAAATGCATCTGAGTAGAAGTTAATTTTGCTGGAAAATGCAAAGAGCAAGATTATCCAAATTTGAAGACTTTACGGAAAGAGTATTACCAGCAATACAAAATTTCCTGTTACTGGAGTAAAAAGACTGAAAAAGGCTAGCATTTTAAGCTTTTTAGCTAGGTTAATTTAGGAAAAGGACTAATGAAAACTGTGTTCTTTATTTATTTATTATATTTGCTTTTGTAAAATATTTCATGAAGTAGAGAAAACATTTACTCTATGTATTTTCAATTATCTTATGTACTAAGGTGCCTAGAATGTTTAATTTGCAAAATTTCACCACACCTTGTATTAATTTTGCTTTAACGGATGCTTTTGTTTTTGTACAATAATAGATCTACTAGTAGACATTGGTAGCTCTTGTATATTTTAATTTCTTGAAAATTTGAAATAGTTAGTTGGCTTGTCAATCAATCAAAACTGTCATGTACAAATGACAGACATTTGTCAAGATTATGATCCAGTAATCAGCATGCAACATTTAAATTTATACTGATCACTCTCAGCAATTTATCAACACTACAACTGTAATATATTTAATTGAGATGTGTACTTCTTGATTCAGAGTCACCTCCTGATCCATGGAATCACCATTAACCTACATGTTCATTCATTCAAAATTTTACTTTTATAGTAAATACTATTCAACATGCAGTAAGATTTTCTCAATTAGTGCACATTCGAGTAACTTATTTCTTGAATTAGCACATTGTTTTAATTGACCAAATTCATGTGGCAAAAAATTCAACACTTTTTTTGCTTGTAGTCAATAATTATTAAGCATGTAGACGAGCATGCTATATTTTACAAGCCATTCTAAAAATGTTTATTTGTGGATTGCTGCATGAACCACAATAATAGTGTTTTTTTGTCTTAAATGAAAATACATAGATTCAATAGCAATTTTTGAAAGTGATTTCTTTATTAAATCATTGATCTCCACAAAAGATCTTACTTCTCAGTTGACATGTTTAAAAGAGTTGATACACTTCCTAATTCAAGTACTAGTTTCATTACTCTTTTCTAAACTAGACTAGAAAAACAAACTTCGAATCTACAAACTTTTCAACTTTCAGTTGGTCAATGCTGCTTCTTTTGGGTTGATTTTTTTTCTGTTTCTGTTTTCTTGGGCCCCACGTCTTGTATTGGAAATAGGACGGCTGCGACTTCCAACCACAACCTCGTAATTCGCAACATCCATAGCCTATGAAATTTAAATGAAAACATTATATATTTGAACTAACCATTAAAACAAACAATCCTCATTCTAGCTAATAAAATATCTTAAGGTTTAGGTCAACATTGAAATATATTTTAATCTGATGACATATTTGATGTCTTGTTACTCAGAAATACTGTGATCAAAGCTTTCAACAAAAATTTGAACCAATCAAACTTATTTTGTAGCTAAATGGAAGAATTGCAAAAAAATGTTTTGACCAATCCAATGAAATTTTTAGAACGCTTGTACCTGCAATTTGCACATTTACCACAAGTATTGATGCGCGCAAACATAATTCGCGAAAAGAGCTAATAAGTTAAAAATAATTATTCTTAGATTCTAATACAATTCTGTTTCGTATTGATTTTGATAGCCGATTTACTCTTTAAATAAATTTACATGCATAGTGCTCACAAATCAAGCAGATATTGACAGGTCACACCATGCATGTGTGCATAATGCCAATAAAAAAGGACTTGAAGAACAATAAGAACATCAATAATGAAAGAGTTTTGAAAGGACAAACAAATATTCTTGTCTTTCTACTTCATATTGAGTTCATTTTTTGTTGAAATTAAAATTTCAGAAAAATTTCTGAAAGGTCAAAATATTTAAGCTAATTTAGCAGTCTCTTCTATACTTCCACCATTTGGACAAGTGTACTTTTATATAGAAAATAACTTTATCTTCTGTAAACTCGTTAAGTCAACTAAAATAAGTCAAAAGTAATTCGTATACTCTGTTCTCAAACAGCAGTATTAAAAAATTCGAAAAAAACAACTCCTACAAACCATGTAGTCAAGAGAAACCTGTCTATTGCATAACATAGCTTTATCAAGGCCAATGATGCCTAAAAAGTAACAAAATCAACGATAATTGATTGATGTAGCCAGCTCATGTAGTAATTTGAACCGGCAAATAATATAAATATTGTACATGTACACACACATACATACATACTCATAGGTTTTGTACCTCTGCATCTTCTGTAGCTATATCGTCTTTTATGACAATTTTCTCTATGTCGTTTATAGAATTTTTTGTCTGGATTTCGGCTGTATCATTATTTTTCTCGAGTTTTCTTTTTTTACGAGACGTTTTTTTATTCGAAGCAATTGGATATTCTTCGTGGCCATCATCAATATCTTCATGTTGGAAATCCCCAAAATATGCCTGGTTACATTTTAAAAATGTAAATTTATATTGAATGTAAATAACAGTATTGATAATAAATTCGGCAAATAACTGTTTATTTGAATCCATCAAATAGAAATGAACAATTTTGAAAATTAATTGAATCTAATACTATAATTATTTTAATAAATTTTTATTGACCAACTTAGATCAAATGCAGCAATTATATTAGCAGTAATTTTAGCAGAGGACAATATGACCAGATTAATATATATATCCTAGGTGAAAATTTAATCTTACATGTTTAAATTAATCTATATAATATTCCCTCAAATATAAAACCTGGGCGTTATATTTGAATTGATTCAAATTATGCACTTTTTAAAGTTGGGTAATATATCCGAATATGGCCCTGTTCAATTTTCCACCTCTTAGATTTCCCCTGAATATAACTTGTACAAAATTTCAAACTCCATCAATCTAAAACTTCGCGAAACTCAATTTTTAACTTCCAAATTAGAATGCAGATTTGAAGTTATGTAAAGATTAATTTTGAGCAAAATCTATGAAATCTTGAGCTTAAAGATTGAAATTTGGTGCGATTTATATTCAGTAGAAGATTGTAGAGGTTACTGCTTAACTACTCTTAATTTCAAGGGGTTCTATTTTACATCCATGAAATTACTCTCAGAAAACTGTCAGTAAATTCAAGTCTATTCGAAATTCATTATATTCAAAAACCTGAAACTGAATTTGGCACAGAGTAACTTTTTCTTGTTTATTGTAAGAAAAATTTCTCTCTGCACAAATTTCTTGTATCCAAATTTACTCCAGATATAAATTAGAAAAACTGATAATTATCACCAAAAGTTAAAAAATCTTCAATTCATTCCAAATTCCAAATTTTAGCATAAATTATTTGTTGCAATTTGTTAGTTGGAATTTCATGGTGTTACATTTTTTTTTGAAAAAATAACTAATGAAACTAGTAAAAAATTAAAAGTTGAAAAAAGTCTTGTAACTTAAAATACTATTATAATAGGTAAACAAATCATGTGATTTTACATCTTTTATCTATAAAGATAGTATTGTTCTATTTCCCAAAAGATTACTTATCATATGCTTTAAAAAAATATTTTATAATAAAGGAAATGTGTTGCAGAAAAATGAGCAAATAAAAAGAAAAATTTTGCAACAGAAGATTATTTAAACTGAGGTTTAAAAAACTGACACTGCAGTCAAGTCAACCAATTTATTTTCTCCATTTAAATCATAAATTAATTTGAATTCAATAGTTTCTTTTTATTTATTTTAGTAATTTTTCATTAAAATCTTGCCTCATTGAGTGCTACATAATCAACTATTTTCTTTTTACGAGGCTGATTAATAATGTTCTTAATGTCTGTTGCTCCTTTTTTATCAAGCAATTCTTGTATCCTCTTCGCCTTTCGTTCAGATTTTTCATATTGCTGTTGTCGTAAGTCTTCCGTTTCCCTTCAAATATATAATTTTTCAAGTTGCAACTTTATTTATTTTGTACGAGCAGAGAGTAAAACAGATAATACTGACTGCCCAAATGAAATAGAACAATTCTGACAATGCATATCTATTCACTCATGCAATTTCTGCATTATTTATTATTATGTGTTTGTGGTGGCGGTTTAAGACATGTTCATCTAATAGTATGATCAAATATATAATTCGAGCATATTTCACATAAATATTTAACATGTATGGGGAGCTCACCATAATTTAAGTGAAGCAATGACTTCCTCTTCTCCCATTTCTACAGTAGTATTTCGAACAGAACACCTCCAGGCTTTCTCATTGGACGAAGTTTCAGGCACAAAGTCAATAATTTCTCCTTTATATAGATAGCCACCTTTTACTTGGGCTATGCGTCTACCTGCACATAAATATTTTCTCTAATACTAAACTAAGGAATTTTGTGAATAGACAAATGAAAACAGTCTAATTTGAGCTGAAATGATTAATCCATTTAGTTGAACTGAGCTTGTGACCTTTCGGGCTATTATTAACCAGACTTTTACGGTTGGTATATACACACTTTCTTATGCACAAATAAATTCATTAAGCAAACCTATCATAAAATGGGTTGACCATAGAGGCCTAATAATGTACAAATACATTGATATCTTAACATTTTGGTAAAATCTTTAAAAACATTAACTGATAAAATTAAGCCTATTCTAAGCATTTTTCCATCGCTGAGGACTCAAACTTCTCTATGACTTGGACTTGATTGAAGCGCTATGACTCTGGACTAAAATATTGGCACGAATAAGAGAGATTTACTTCAAATCGAAGGTAGGATTAAATCTTTGAAATGATTACTTGTCTTTTGAAGATGCCTTCGTTAATAAGAATATGCATTTGATGAAATCGAATAGTATCCCGATGTATGAATCTTACGTGGCCTCATATACGTTCTTTTTCGTAAATAAGATTAATTTAAAAATAGAGCAGTAATTTTACACTTTTTTTTTAGGCATATATATTCTATATGTTTGGAGGCTATTCGGTCGTAAAAAATATGGAGCATAGGAAAAGTTACAATTATGATAATAGGCAGGAAAAAAGTTCCACCTATAGAATTACACACAACTTTAGTATTACTTTCTTTTGTGAAAGGGCATACCTATATCATCACTTCCGGATACAGAAATATTATCAATTTTCTGCGTCATTGCTTGAAGTCTGACTTTTCGTGCATTAACACGTTGGCCAATCGTAGTAGGCCTTTCTTCCTTTGGACCCTCTACAAATCCTGTGCTATCAAATGACACATCACTTAGACCAGCAATTTCACTGTTACCATCACCAATTGAGTCCAGACTCGTCTCTGTATCGATACTCCCTCCGTCCAAAGTATCATCACTGTCTACAATTTGAAATTATTTTTAAAAAATCAGGTAAATTATAATAGTCTAAAAATAGTTTTACTCGATTGAAATATAAATCAACTAGCTCAAAACGCAAATTATGCAGCAATTCAGCCACGCACAAATGGCAAATGTGGAAAAAAGAATTGAAAGTTCACTTATCGGCTAAAAATACAAAAAAATGATGCATCACCCTATGAGTCAATATGAGAAAAGGGGCATTGATATATTATTTAACATACACAGCAAAATTCATTCTATCACAAATCTGAAGGTGAATTTGACATAAACTTTTTTCATTTTTATTTTGGTGAAAATTGTTAAAAATAAATTTTTTATATCCACATGCTACTGGGGTACACATACTACTTCATGAAAAAGTAATACATGCTCTTAACAAAGTGATTCCAAAAATCGATCGAATTGAGCATTGCAATAAATTTACCATCTTCTGATTTATCTCCAGTTACAATGGAAGCTGCAGAATCATGTTCAATGGAAAGATTTTCTTCGACTTGCTTCATAGACTTTGGCAAAAAATCTTCATCGCTGCTGGGGTCCGTCTCTTCTTCTTCGGGCGCCTCATTTTCTAATACTTCAGCAGTGACGCCATCACCGCATTCAGGAAACACATCCTAGATGCATACGTGTTATCACATACATGCATGTCCATATCTCATATAAATATGTATGCATGCACGAATTTTAAAATTTTGAACTTCAACATAAATGAATATTACATATGAACAGTAATATATTCTGATTAAATGTACAAGTCGAACTTTAGCACATATTACAAACTCTGCTGTCAGTTATGTGCACATAAGGAGATAAATAAAAACAGCTTTTGAAAATAAGATTTCAGTAATCATAGAGTAGCCGCACCAATTTTTTTCATCACGCAAAATATCTGACGAGTTTTTTGGTAATTACGCATATCAGACTAGATATTCATAACATATATTGAACTAATGCAGTATAGTCTTCCCCCAAATATAGCACCACGATGATGTTATATTCAAGTATAAGAATCAAACAATATTCGATTATCACAGCATGATGCTATACGGTGTACTAAAATCATTTATAGTACCTTAATGAACTCCAATTTTTGGGTATGTTAACAACTCAAATAATTTCAAATTTATTACCTTTATTTTATTTGAAACAACTGATCTTTCAACTTATGAATGTCATAATGCCATCACCAAAGATATTGTACACCCCCCCCCCCCAAATTCCAACTTATTATATTTGTATTTTGAATTATTTCCTTGGTGCTAAACTTGAGTATAAAATGGTAAACTCTTCTGAAATTTTGTATGTATTCAAGTTTTGTAAGTAATAATGAAGCACCTCTATAGAAATTATTCCTAGATTCGTATAGCCCTAGAAAGTGAAACAAACCTGCCATCTATCAAAAGTAGAGCCTTCAAATTCCTGTTCCATCAGCTCCAAGCACTCAATCAGACACTGACATTGCCAGCAATTCCAGTCCGAGTTTTCGTCGTTCATAATCGAATTTGGAACTCGGGGCACGATGCACTGCTGGTGATAGGCCCGAAAACATCCTTCGTTATCACATAGCAATATATCGTTATCTTCATAGCTTTCGGCTGAGGAACAAATTGTACATTCCACAATTTCTAAATCAATTTCACCATTTTCATCAGGGCTTATATGGCCCCAACGAGGTCCCGAACTGTGCATATCAGTGAGCTCTTTTAGTAGAGCTCGAATCTGGCAATAAAAAAACTAAGTCATTTATTATTACAGTCCTCAACTATTGACTGCACTCATCAAATTTTCACAATAATAGACAAAACCTAATGGCTGTAGGCCTCTTGGCAGAGTATGGGAGTTGACGATGCCTTGATTATGAGCGCAGATAATGATATGACTGCTAAAATTTATGCAGAAATAATACAAAAATTTTTTCCGTAAAGAATAAAATCAGTACGCTCAAACAAAACTATAGGTCTTGGTTGCAATTATTATGCTAAATGAAAATACCATTGAGTCGAGCTATATTTACTTAAAAAACTCTTGAAAATTGTATGAGGTAAAATTGAGTTTCAATTCACTTCTACAATTCATTTCTAGAATTCAACTGGCTAGAACTATATGAAAAATCTCATTTCAGTATCTTTACATCTGGTCATGTGAAATGAAACTACAAAGTGGAATTATACATATATATATAATGAAATGTACACGCATTATTATATTTGCTCTAATTGTCAATAAATAATGGAACAGCATGTTCAATTCGATAAAAAAGGCGAAAAACTAGAAAATAAATTATATCACCCAAATTATAAATTTTTTTGTAAAAATTAAATATTACCTCTTGCTTTGTTTCTTGAATCCGATTTTCCAAATTTGCTGGTTCAATAAGTTGAGCAGTTTTCTTACTTCCAGCTCCCCGAGACGCATCTTGATCGTAAACCGTCAATGCAAAATTGTCGCGTCGAAAGTTAATTAAAAGCGTTCGTAACTTTGATCTAAACTTGCTATACGGATTTTCCTCGTCACTGGCTAGAGCTTCAGAAGTGATGGTTTGTTTGCTACAAAAAGAATGAAAATGAGAAGGATACAAATGAAACGCTAAGTGACAATTGGAAGTTATGGAAAGCTATCATCGACCACAAAAACTCACTTATCACTGAAACCCCGAAATTTAGTTCGCTGGTATTTTTAGTACTTCAAATTATGTATGAGATATTTTTCTCTTGAGCATTTTTTAGTAGTGCCTAGTTTTTCCAAATAGCGGTGTTTAAGATTATTGAGAAGATTCATGTTATAAATTTAGTTATAATGTAGTAGTCCTCGGCAAAAGAAATAAAAGCAGTTTATTTACATCGGAAATGGGCAGATTCAGGATTTTAATGAGTTTTCGATAGTACGTAAATTTTAGTAATGCCAGGTTATTCCTAGAAATTGATCTTAAAAACCGCGAGTCGAACAAAAAGCTGAATTTTCACTATCGAAAAACTCGCCAGAACCACGCAATCAGATGGATCATATTTGAAATGTCATTCAGAGTATGGATGCATTCAGTACAAACCAGATGATGACTCAAAATGATCTTACCTTGTTTTATTCGATGATCGCGACCTCGAGGAAGAAAATTGTGAAACCGTGAGGAACTCTCGAGCCTGCGGAGTTCTTTTCTCTCGTCTTAGACTCGATTTCATTTTCACGCAAATCCTGATGAATTTTCTCTTTACCAGATTTTTAATTTTTTTCACTGATAATTAACTAAGTGGCGCACAATGGATCGCATCTTGTTCTACTCAAAAATATATGATTCTAAGCGACTTAAGATGTTATAATTTTATGTTTTAGTCCTGTGCGCCAAAAGCCTTGCTGTACGAAAGGTCAACTAAAATTATGAATATAATAGAAACTACTCTCATGCGTCTTTTTATGCAATACGTGCCCTTTCATTAAGGTTAATGTTTTAGACATTTCTGATTTTTAGCCAGAAATTGAGATTAGAAAAAAATTAGTAACCATCCCGAGGAAATTTTGTTGGGAGAAAAGTTTTATGAACAACGTTCCCATATGCCAAGATAATTTAGAAGCATTCTCTTGAGTTCTTAATGCTATATCCGGTTTGAATGATGTCACATTCTTTTCTAAATCACTTAATCAACCAACTCCACAGGACAAATATATTGTACTGTACAAATGAATCTATACTGAGTCAGTCCAGCTCTTGCTTTATCTAACACTTTTGAGCCCAATTTATTGGGTATGGCTACACATTGAAAGGCAATTGTCGTAATGTTAACGCAAAAAGAATACTTTTTTAAATTCAACAGCACTTCCTTTCCTAGTCAGCCAATGGTGAGAAAAGAAGCAATGAACTATAGTATGATTAAAATGCAATATACCATTTCAAAAAATAAAAATTTTGCCTTGCCGACATGATGGTTAAATATACAGAAAGCTCTGAGACTAACCACAGAATGTAGCTCAATGTTGCTATTTACTAATCATCTGTTTTGATTAACTCAATATTGCAACTAAAATCAAGTTTGAATTTTATTAAACTGATGTAAAATATGGCTAATCAGAGAAAAAAGTGTTTTCTGGTCGCCAAGCAAGCATGTATCTAGCATTAGGTTACATTACTTGTCATTGATGTTTTCATGCATAAGCTATAGAACTCTTCTATTCAGTACCTATTGTTAAAAACCCTGTCTGTTTGACATGCCCTCATCTTTCCAAATATAGTGTACAATGTTTTATTTGTCAAATACTTACTATTAGATTGATTCCAGTAATTTACAATTATGAGTCCTTGTCAATACCATTATCATCATGGTTTGCTGTCAAAAAAAGTTGATTAAACTACTCTTTCAATTTTCATCCACAAAATAGATGACACTTGAAAGCCAATATCAGTTTATACTCTTGCGTTAAATTTACCCAAAACAGCCACACTTCAGATCACTATTTGATTTGGCAACTACAAAACTGTGCTAGAATTATTGTACAAATACAGAATTAACAGACAGTGGACAGGCACATAATGACAACTACAAGCTAAGTCAAATTGCAGTGAAAAGTAAAAACTTGTAAACCACAGCAATTGCAGCTATCTTTCATCACTATGGTTGTTTTTTCTTTTGTATAAATTTAATATGATATTTTTTGCATTACTCTTGCCAGTACTTAGTTTTCATAGGATATTAAAAATTTTATTACTATCGACAAAAATTGTTATTTGTCTTAGAGCTGAACTGAAACCAAAATGCTACTACAAAATAATTGCTTTCGTGAATATATGTAGGTTATACCGCATGCTTCTGGAACTATGCAGTTTCATTGCTTCTTAACAAGCTACAGTAACAAAGTTGATTCATACGTATTGAAAATTGGAATTGAATCTTCTTTGGTGTAACATCCAATAGCCATAAATGTATTTTATCCTTATCATTCTTTGATTTTCAAATAAATTGTCAATACCTAAGTTCAGTGCACATATTTAGCTAGCACACTAGATTAAATCAATTGGTTGAGATTGTAATATGTGTTCATATTCTTTCAAAACCTTTTGTTTTATGTGCAGCCGCTCAGATTTCAGTTGGAGCAACTTTTCTTGTACAAACTAAAACCAAAATTAACTAGCCCAGCAATCAGAAAATTCACACTCTAAAGATTTGGATAATTTTTATCTATTTGATTATACTTGAACACTTCTGCAATACCAAAAATAGCATTCTAATTACTAAATAAAAAGGAAACTACTAATACATTATTTATTGTCAGTCATCATTAACATTTTATATACTTTCGAAAATGGAAAATGCTTGAAAATTTTAGTAAATCAACTACGATACTTTTTTGGATAACTTATTTTTAATGTTCATATTTTGTAGTGAATCTACCAAGTGCATTCTGAAGAAAAAGAGCGAGTAGGTCGAATAAAGTTAATGTAAGAACAGTATTTCAAA
The DNA here is from genome assembly GCA_032358265.1 of Vaucheria bursata. Taxonomy (NCBI): domain Eukaryota; class Xanthophyceae; order Vaucheriales; family Vaucheriaceae; genus Vaucheria; species Vaucheria bursata. Next base: position 97,780 of record JAULBW010005191.1, on the reverse strand, counting down.
ATGGATGAATACTGATCGGTTTGTTTCGTGAACATGATTTTTCACATGAGCTAGGGCTGTTATCTTTGTGTAACAAATCAAATCGAGCCGTCGTTATACTTGGTGTTTGTGGTGGTTGCGGGGGAGGATAATTAAGGAAATGCTAATCTGTCGGGTGATGAATCATGTGGGTAAATGGCTTACTAGATGTTTTTCATATCCTGTATATGCACATCTTACAAGCTCACATAAGGACAAAAAAGAATTAGAGCAACAATTAGATAATTTCATTCAAACTCACACTTCACCAAACATACCGCCCAAATTTTCAAAAAAACATTTTCAATCATGAAATATCTTGTATCACGTCACATAACTCTAAGCAATGAGAGAAGCAGGATAATCTTCAAGATCATCTTCAATTTCATCGCTCTTCGCTTCATTCGCTGCACGGATATGTGAAGCATCTTCTTCACCATCGCTCAAGGGGTCGTGTTCGAATTGCGAAAGAACATCAACAGGCTCAAAATCGACCAAATCGGTCAGCTTCGAAACACTGAGATTTCGGGGGACTGGACCCCCTTTTGACACGTTGGATACCAGAGTTCGCCAGGACATGTAGCACTCGTTTATGACCTTCATGGCATAAGTCCGAGGCATGCATTGCTCATTAAGGCCGAACACATTAGGGGGTTTTCCGTCGGGGATTTTGTAAGTACGGAACCACTCGCGAATGCTGCTAATCACACCTGGTATGTAAAAGTACCATGTTGACTCATGTAATTAACGATGCTAATTAGACTGTTAATAATAGTATTATATTCTGAAGTTATTATAAGATAATGCCATATTTACGTTAAATAACAATGTTATTTTGACAAGTAGTAACAGTGTTATATTAACTGTAAATAACAACATTATTTCGACCAGCTAATGATTGTGTTATGCTGAGGACTAATAGCAGCATTACTACTGGGACCAATCTTTCTACGTTCAAATGAGAAAGCAGGAGTGAAGCATATGATTCACGGAGTGCGAAATTGCTATTGTAACAGTTCTACCGGAAGAATCGCCAAACATTTGCTCGAAAAATGAAATTTCCATGAATGTCAATCAATAAAAAACGGCTTGTACCTACTTATGGTCGTATGAAAAGCACTTCACCACTGCACAGCAAATGCAATTAACACTGTACAGTACACAAACATTGACCCCAGCGCAGCGAGGGGGAAGACTCAATGAGGCTCCTTCATTTTTGAAAATCTATTACTAAAATACTTACATAGATAAAGCTAGCATATATTGTGGATATAAACTTGGGATTAAAATATACATATTTAAACTTTGGAGATCGCTTACAAAAAAAGCACAATTTTCAGGGTTTTCAAACTTCCATACTAGGCTCAATAATCTGCAACTGTTTCAAATGTTCTAATAAATGAATATCTGGCAATTCAGCAAGATATGAGATTAGGAAAAGGACATTGTTAATGGCCAGTTAAAGGGTTAGGGTTAAACCTTGTTATCTCTCAAATTTGACATTTACACAGACCTCAATCCTGCAATCACATTCCACCGTAGAGTTAAATATGAAAGATATCTACGTACCAGCAGCATTTGTGATAGAGCATACATCAGATACAACAAATTCAATTGTAATAAGTTATCAGATATATCGAATAAACGATGATTTAAGCATCATACTTTCAAATATAATAAATTCAGTTAACAGTCCAAACAGATTTGCAACATCCGAAGTTTACTGTAAGCGTCGAAGTTCAAACGGTAACTTAACAAGGGTCCTAGTACATATTACTGAAATTGCAGAATTACTGGATGATGCACATTTCAAGTTAACTGATCTGCACAATATTTGAATATGATTGGCAAAAATTTCACAATATTGGCCAATGCCTCATTATATGCAACAATTAAATTTGAATTCTGCAATATTTGCAGTATGTACTAGCCACGACCAACTTAATTATGAATAACAGTAATTCCAATATTCCTTTTCGTCACCTGGCAATAACCTTTCAACATCGGAAACGTCATTGAGCTCCGGAGCCCATCTATCCTCAGCATCAATTGCAATTACCTTCCAATCAGTTTCCCCATCATCAATCATAGCCAAAACACCAAGCACCTTAACCTGTCTGACGTCCCCTGTAGGAATGATACGCATGCCAATCTCACAGACATCGAGGGGGTCATTATCTCCAGCACAGCCAGTGTCTGGATGTATATGTTCGGGGTCCTCCCATGTACGAGGGAAGCACCCATAGTTGAAAAAAATATCCCCTTTCTTAAACTGTAAAGAAAAATAAATATGAACATTTTTTTAATGAAGTCTCATGAAATTTGTAATATACATAATTAATGCAAACTAGTTAAATTAATACATTTCATGATGACTTTATTAATATAATGGCCTAAGTTGGTCCTTCTAAACTGTAAAGGCTGGCGAAACTACTACAATTCGATCAGAACTTTGGATGTTTCAAGATAATATCTTAACTTGCATATTTCTTACTGGGGTAAAATTTGTTTATTGAGATCTGGGTAAGTATGAGAAATATTAATATTTATCTACCTCGAAAATACACTAAAATATCCTGAGAAGCTAATAAACACCAACCAAAATTGAAAAAGAGAGTAAAATTGTTCTTAGAACAGCTACCATTTATCATTGCCTTTACATTAATAGTTTTATACATAGCTAAGGCCACACATGTATAGATAAAAAATACTAACAATCTTTTCATGTTAAAATATTAAAGTGCAAGACGAAACGAACATTACATCTTAAATTATATACGTACAATACAGCTAAATTTATAGCTATTGCTTTTATTTATTAAGAATAAGGACCTTTATTTACTCAATCAAATACATATTTTCAATATTTAAAAATCAGTAGTACTTACTAGAGTTTAACCTACATTATGCTTTTTCCTATACTATTACTAAAGTAAAAGTTTTTGCATGGACATGAATTATTTATTTAGTTCTTTTATCCTTTTTAGTCTTAAAGTTTAATTGCATCAATTATGAACCAATGAGCATTGATAGGGAAAAGTATGGGACTTATCACCTATGACATCATACACCACGAACAAAATGGAAGAATAACTATTTCATTTGAAATCTGAAAAAATAATTTTTTTCAATGATTTTCTATGAAATTATAGATATTGTAACTTTCAAATGGTGATATAACTTTTTCTTCACGCATTTACTTTTCTATATGGCCTCTCTAAGTGTCTCTCATTCAGTTTCTAACAAGAAATGAATACTTTACTTAGTATCTTTTTTAGAGGCTACTACTCAATGAGCAGGTAAATACAACCCTAAGCAGCAACATTTTAATCCTTCAACAATAAGCAAAAGGGGTGCACAAAGTACTAACCCTAAGGTTTCATTTACATTTAAATTAACTGATGCATTCATTGTGCAAATGGCTAATGGCTACAAATCATGGAACGAATCAAATCATTCAGTTCCAATTCAGCTAAAAAGCGGTCAAAACCTTGGGTACACTTAATTCACAATAAATGTTTCCACTAAAATATGATAAGCTTACCTCTCTTAAAACCCCCTTTTTCTCATCTTGCTTAATCGGATTGCCAGCTTCTTTCGTTGCGATTTCAAACTTTTTTCGGCTGCACCTTGGAATTTCGCAGATAAAGTTCAGATGACCCATAGGCATGTTTGAATCATCATCCATTACGTATAGAGGAATATCGTGCCATGCTGATATTACTTTTTTGTCTCTCTCATCCATAACGTGCTAATGCAGGAACGAGCAAAAAAAATACAAGTTACGCACATGAGAAAAAATTGCTTTTTGCTATTAAACATGGAAAATCAAAAATTTAGTCATGATCACTATTTTAGAAAGTCTATCCTCTTTTCGTGTACAACGGGTTACTAACGGTTATGTTGCGCTGACCTGTAATACTCTAATGACACATGGAAAAATCCGAGAAGTTTTGAATAATACCAATGAGTCAAATATTTTCATACAGAATGTGCAGTTTCTCAAGCAATTTTTGTTTAAGAGCCCAAATCAAATATGATTATCATCTTTGCCATGTCAGTTATTTATGGCAAGGTGGTAATAAGTTGATATAAATTTGCTATTCGTAAATACACTCCTTATTTAGTCCACATCACATAATAAATAGCAAAATCTCCTTTCAATGAACAATAATACCATGAGTTATATTTGATCTGCCACAAATTTCAGTTTAGGTTCATACAACTTGAGCAATACATTTAAATATGATTCTTTTTATTCATAATTGTCAAAGTTACTTAATTATAGGGGAACGTAGTACAAATGCAAGAGAGATAAAAGATTGGTTGCCAACAAAGCAATATCAACTATGAAAATTGAAATCCACATTCAAAGTGGCCAGTCACCAAATTCAAATAATTTATTCTTGTCCACTCAAAGATCATCATACATTTCGACTGTACGGTTCAATGTACAATATTTACGATTCATATACATAGCATTGTTAGATAATGACTGACGATGATTGAACAATGCCAAATAAACAGTGAGAGCGACATTCAATAAATGCAACTCTTGCTTTACATACAGTGAAACCTCCTACGTCCGAAACTTTATTGTCAAGCACTAAAATGTCCAACTTAAGGAGGTGTTCAGAATTGCAAGGAAAAAATAACTGAAAAAGACGCCTTCTGAGCTGTCCACCCTACTAATGTATTGGGCACTAAAGGTGTCCAACTTGCAAGGTTTCATCGCATCATAGGCTTCATTTTATCTATCAAATTTCGTTGAAATTAACAGCTAGCCTCTATTTGTATGTTATATATAGAAATCTCAATCACCATGAAATATATTTAGAGAAGTTCTACCCTATGTAAGCTCGAGTCTAGGGATATCTCATCGTTCAAAAGTTTGCATTTTCAATTTATTACATCATGTTTTTAAGTCATTGTACTGCTCCAACCTGAATGCGATACTCTAATGTGCCTTCTTCTCCAGCTTCAACCAAATTGATGCTAGAATTGCTATTGCGACGTATGCCCATGGCTCCTATTAAACCAAATTAGAAAAACATTTTTATAGAAGTTTTAAGAGAAATATAGGCAGGAAGTATTATACTCAATTCCGAATGTAGTGTTAATACGTAAAATTCGAAGTAAGAATATATTGATAATCACGTTTATATACCACAAGATGCTAAATTTCTTATCAGGCCACTTAATGTAAATAAACAAACATATAGGTGCCAAAAGATAACTTCGGTGGTAAATTAAACTGATTACGTTAAAGAACTGCAATAATATACCTCAAATTATCATGCAAATATATCGATGAGACTGAAAGAACGCACGTAGCTAAATTAAAATAGATGGATTAGGCTTTAAATAGTATTCAAATAAAGTCGTTAAAGGACTAGAACATATTCTACAGGATTTTAAATATATCCTTACCGACTGTGGTAGATGTGTGCTTCGGGGAGCTCACTGTTAAAGCAGCCATCGCAACCGTGGTAGATGTGTGCTTAGGGGAGCTCACTGTTACAGAAGTCATCGTAAACGTGGTTTCCGTTACGGAAGACATGCCTTGATTTGGTTCTAAATTCCTTACGATAAGAAGATGGCGATAATGTATATTGATGCAACCCTTATCACGCAAAGAGCCAAAAGAGCCCTTAACTTGCGTTATCAACGCAACCTTAGAAGAAAAGGAGTCTTTTGAATGAACAGGTGAGACAGAGAATCTTAATTATCGAATTATAACAACTTCTAAAGCTTTTAAGCAAATAACATCATGTTAAATCAAATAATAGTACTTATATTCAAATGAGATCATTTACTCTAGGATATGAAACGAAAAAATAGAAAAGATTTTCAAAATCTACATTGTGACTTGTCGATTACCCCGAAAGCGAAATAACCTCAATAAAAATATATCTGCGCCGAACAGTGAAGGATATTTCAGCAGCAACCTCATACGAAGATTTTCGGCGAAGCATATCATTACCGATCAACATTCATGCATTTTGAAAAACTGTTCTTCGATTAGTTATTTTCGACTTACTCGCCCTTTTTCTGGAGAATGCACAGTGTTGATTGAATATCTCTGGTCGAATTGCTAAATTGAAGCTCATTTGGCTTAGAATAAAAATTGTTATTTAGAAGTTAGCCCCACTCTGGGCTGTTAGGAATATACAAAATTTGTGCCCAATAATTATTAGCAATGTACCATCACTATGGATCTTTCCACAATTTCGGAGATTCAATGTAATCCAGAAGAGTGTAAATCATATAATTTGACTTTGGTCATACATGATGATGCTGGAAAGAAAAAGATTTGCGCTTGCATAATCTTTATGTACCGAGCCACCCAAGCAAGTTACAAAATATAGAAATGGCTTCAGTCAGTTTCAATCCAAGTTCAATTCTTCATATATCTCAATCGTGTACACTTCATAATTGGCTAGAATCTCAATCCAATTTTGCCTTACATATCTACATTTTGCAGGGTAGATACCATAGTTTTCAAGTTCTTTCTAGTATTGAATTGAACTTCACTTTTGATCATGAATGCCATATCAAAAACATCAGAATCTTTTGAACAATATTGTAATATTTTTAACTGTTTCAGCGCATTTGCATCATTTTCGTTGATTTTAAAAGTACATATAACTTTATATGTCTTTTCTTGAATGAGACAAGCTAAAGTATTATCTTATTGAATAGCAAACTGGCCTATATTTTAGTGCGACCTTTGAGGCATAAAATGTATGACGTTTTCTTATTCCTTATACTTGTTGCTAAATACCTTAGAGATTGTTATTTGCAGAACTGAATAAAACTGAAAAAAATATTTTCAGGGTATAACTGTATATAAAAAGGGCAAATACTTGAAATGTGCATATGCACATCTTAAAAAATGAAAAAAGTTATTATCAAGAATTGAAATATAAATATAGTTACTGATATATGAGAAAAGATAAATGCACATTTCTATGTATTGTAAGCATATTGAAAACTGAAGAGATGAAACTAAAAAATAAATATTACCAATTTTTCAATACTAAATATTATTGAATAAATGCAGTATAGTAAGTTGAAGTACACAAGAACAATGGAGCTTTAAGATGTAAACAACCATTTATTTACTAAATTTTTATATAACTTAAAGATAATTTTAAATTAACTGGTTTATTTTCTCTACAGTAACTTAGGAGCTGATAAAGTTATGAGTTGCATGGTGCTTAAAAATGTGAAGATATTTGGGTTTAGGTGGAATCATTATTCACTCTTGTTTTTATAAGCTTGCTTTCTCTTTTATGATTTTATCAAGTGAGCTTAAAAAGTTTTCTTCACAGAGACTGAAAGGTATGATCAGAAAGTTGGACTTCAATAGTTTTCAGAACTTCAAGTTTATCCATTTGAAGTTAAAAAATATAAAGATTAAGTAGTTAAACCTTATGCTTAATTGTCATTGAAGCAGAAATTTATTTTCAAAGTGTACTAGACAGAGATATTACTGAACTTGCTTATTTCATTCCATATATTATGTGAAACAAAATAGAAAACAAAACACAAGCATAAACAAAGCAATAGCAAATAAACAAACAATACAAATGTAAGCAGTAGTGTAAAGCTAAGCAGATGATAGTAAAACTGTACTCCTCCATAGCAATCAGCAATGCTCTGCAAAGTAGTATAGAAAGCTTGTACTAAAGAGTGAATTTGTTTGTGGATTTTGTTGCAAAAAAGTATAGAGCATACATTGACCAGTTATCCAATTATAGGATTATCAACTTGGACGTTTAGTGGAGACATCGGTTTGGGAACAGCAAGAATATACTTTTGGAAGACATGATTATAAATTTGTGGTGTAAATGTTGAAAACGTTGGAAGGATCTTTCACTAGAGATAGAGGGATAAGGAGTGTGCTCCTATATATTTTGACAAATTATACTTATAGTTTGCATGATCAGTTAGTTTGATAGAATGCACTGCTTGAAAAGGATATACTTCATCAACCAAAGGCACATTGTAATGGTGAAGTGAAACATGCAATAAATCTTATATGATGTTAGTGGTCAAATGGAATATTTTTGACAAAATTATTTAATTTTTTTCTGAAATGTAGGCATATACAACCTATCTTCACTACTGCGCACAACTTAAATGAATATACTTCTGAGTAAATATTTGCATAACATGAGTAAGTGTAAATTCCATTTAATTTTTATAAAAATTATCAACTTCTATCAAAATTTTTTCTACAGCAGAGAGTGTGGAGTTCTAGTCGATTTTCTTTTTTTAACACTTGTCATTTTTCAAATTAAAACTGAACACAAATGTACAATCAGAACATGGGATGAAGATTATGCATCATGACAGCCATGGGGTTAACAGTGTCGATTATGATGATCATGATAATAACTCTGTGTAATGTATTATGACGATCATGTAGTATTTTAAACAATACTGGTTTTATTCTAAGTGCAGGTTAACATACGAAAGAAGATTTATTCGAAAGATACAACAGAAGATTCATTCCAAAAATATGGCAGAACCTTTGAAGTAAATTCTAATGAGTAAATGTGCAACTGCACAAGTCACTTCAATATATGCTAGTTTTTCTATTCCCTAACTGAAACTAATGGATACCTTTATATTGTAGTATGTCTTACTGTTCATGCATAGAATTAGTCTTAAATAACTTCATCTAAATATATTTTAGATAATAAGCATATGCCATTGTAATCATTCTGATGGAGAATTAGGATGCGCTGTGAATTTGTATAAGGAATCTGTTTGCACCACCATGCTCACTATTGCACTCGATGAAATTGAAGGTTGCAAGTTCAAACAATTATATTTACTGATTTCCTATTTATTGGTTATGCTTGAAAGTTACTTGCCTAAATTCTATTATAAATGGGAAAACATTATATGCATAATCATTTTTTTACTATTTAATAAATTTGTTACAAAATATTATCTAAACTCCAATGTACACTTACACTCATCCTTACAATATCAATAAAATAAATCATAGATAATGATTTATTGTACGTTATTTTTCTGCGTCATTTATTAAATCAAGATTTAATTTTAGACTTGAGCTAAAGAACACAAATTTCAGAGCATGGTATTTCGAACAATCAAGTTTACAATTCTTTTAGAGCACCTTTGTAATAATGAGCTCATAGGTATTTGAAATTTGATATTATTATATTCGGAGAAAGCCAACATTCATCATTTGAATATGCAGTTCCAGAAGAAGTTATTAGAACAATACTTAGTCGAATTTGATTGTACATTCTATTCTTCCATATCATCAACTGTTCATAACATAGTACATTATCTCTGTAGTTGATATTCCATAAACGGATACTACCGATTGCGCAAAAAGTTATCAGCTAATTGAATAAATCGGATTAGAAATTGATATATGCCAGTAAGTGGAATTGGCAGAATGGTTAAGCTACCAAATAATAGATGATATTATATAGTAGACCATCGATTTATGGAATATCAAGTGTATATCCCTTTAGTAAATTTACTTCTGTATCATGTAGAGTACATCAGTGCGCAACAAGTATTTTTCGCCAGATTGTACTGGTGCACCTTCATGTAGCAAACACCGTTCTCCGTGGCCATGGACGATACACATTCCAGCCCTAGGAGACACTGAAACGGCCACTCTATCCCCATAGTTTCCCTTGTAAAAAATGGTTTCCCCCCCTGTCAGGCCCTGTTCAAGACCCTCTGATTCCCCTGCGCTATTGAGATAAATAAGAAGTGTGTATTCGCTTATGGCACCAGATCCAGGATCTCTAACACTTTGATCCACATGTTTTCCAAATCTCTGCTCATTTTGAGATAAAATATATTTATATAGTTGAACAATAATTTATGTCAAGTACAGTAAAAATTTAGGTATAACGAATAGATTCAATATATCCAAAAATATGAAGCTGAACTTGGCACAATGTATCTTTTCAATCATTCGTTACAAGCAAAAATTTGATGCATCCAGAGTTTATGGTACATACAATAACTTATCATCAAAGGGCAGAAATTGAATCAAGAGATGGTAAATAAAAGACTAAGAATATGAAAAAATCTTAAACCAGTTAATATCTATTTTTGAAGAACACAATCAAATAAAGCTACCCCTTTTTCAATGAATGTACTAATTGATTGAAAATGGGTACAAAAAGAGCCTATATGTGTTGCTGGGCATCAAAATATAATTCTTATGATATAATTCCAAGTTCTAAGTCCTTTGTAACAAAAATTTATAAAAAGTAAACGGATTTTCAATTAAGTATAGAAGTACTTGGTATGATGTATTAAGAAGATATTAAAAAAATAACTGACATCTGCCCTTGACAGAAGAGTAATTGAATGTTTTATAACATTAAGAAAAAATTGCCTAGCAAACACATGTAGTGGCCTTATGTAACAAATAAAAAGCACGAGTACCTGACCAACACTGTACTTATATAATCGTATGTTTGGGCTACAACCGAACAATTTTTGTCCACTGTATAGCTCTTGTGGTAGGAAAGCCCTTACACGGTTAAATATGCTCAATGCAATCTCTTCACTATGAAACTGTATTCTACCATTATCCCTGATAAAAATTTGAATTTATGCGAGTCTCAGATTAAATTCATAACAAACTCAAGTAGAATTATAATCAAAATTTTAATTAACTTGTATAGAAATGCTATTGTCTATTACTATTCTCAGTCTAAATAAATCAAAATAATTTTGCATCAGAACTTATGAAATTTATGACGAATTATATATTCATTGATTCAAGCGCTGCTGTTAATCATTGCGGAACTTATTTGACAAATTTGAATACAAAAAGTGACATGGTATTTAAAATATATCATTTTTTCACTTTCTACAAACTTCAATCACTTAAATTTCTAGTAGTATACTCATAATTAATCATAAATAAACTAGACTGTATTCAATGTAAATAAGACACAGCAATCTAATAGAAAGAAGCGCGTAAATGAGAAGATTTTTCTACACTAACCACGTGGCATATATTGGCAAAAGTTAGATTGGGAGTGAATGTGCTTTCGACCTGTGAGCATTCATGCGGGTGGCAGAATGGAAAGCTCTTTCAAAGCCTCTCACTTCACCAAACGTAACCCATGCTGAGCACTCTTGGGGAGTCAAAAATTCTTCAATTCGGAAAATAAGGTCGCGATAAACTTTCTTGCTCTTGAGGGAAAGTGTCCTTGATTTCACACTCTTTCCAGGCGGTAAGACGCTTTCAACGGAAAAAATGGCAGAAATGAGTTCTTCCTCATCGCTTTCAGATGGTAAGCAACTCGTACTGGCATAATTTTTGACACTCTTTCGTTTTCCCATTACTCGACGAAAATTGTAATTAAATTTTATTAAACAAAAACTTCACTACAAAAAAAATCGATTTTATTCACTTTGATAGTATGTATTGAATTTGAAGTGATGTTTCCAATCCCGAGTTGAACCGCTTAAAATCATTCCCTGGTGATTCCGATAAAAAGTTAAAATATTCAGTTTCCTTCCACTAATTTAATTTATTGCGAGAACTTATGGATCGACTTCTACTCTCAGGCTCAGTACGTCTCAAACAGACTCTCAATTTAAGATCGCTTTATCCTAGGTATGTAATTAATGCATCGGTGGATAGGAGTTTGACTTATAGAATTCCTCGATGCGTTCGCATTAGCCTTCCGTCAAGAGATAGAGTTTCTATCTTACAACAATTCAGTTTTTTTAGCTTAGAAGCTAAATCTGTAAATCAGCAAAGCGAGATTGACTCCAATTTATATGCATCGATTTTAAAACTTGGGCGTAAGCGGAATTGGCAAGGCATATTAGACCTAATTGATAGCGCTGATAAAAATGGAAATCTGACAATCCATTGTACTCGTTCAGCTATAAAAGTACTGAGCGACAATTATCGACTGGAAGAGGCAACCCGTCTCCTAGAGCGGTCTACAAATATTTGTGATCCTCTTCAAGTCCAATCTTATCATCTCGTTTTGAAAGCCAAGTGTAGGTCCAACGATTGTAATGATGTCTCTGACTTTTTGTCTATCATCGAAGCAAAAGGCTTAGCCAATGAAATCACATATGCCATTGTTATGAGATGGTCCATAACTAGTGTTTCATTGTACTATACCTCTAAGTTGATGAGTCGAATGCGCGAGAACGGTATCAAACCTACTCTGCAGCATTACAACATTTTGATGAACATTTGCGGAAAGCGCGGTAGAATGAACTATGCTCTCTATTTACTTCAAGACATGAAGAAAAATAACATAGAGCCAGATATTAAAACCTATGGGTCGGCCATAGATGCGTGCAGTAAAGTAGGGGACTATAAGATTGCCACGACGCTGTTTTTCAAATTACGTTCCCAAGACATCTCTCCGTCTGTGGTAATATGGACAAATTTGATAAAATCGTACCTTACGGCAAACAAATTTGATATAGCATTGCATCAGCTTTCTAGAATGAAAACATCGGGCGTAAACCCAAACTTCATTACGTACAACTGTTTGATATCCGCTGCCGTTAAAAATGGAAATATTAATGGAGCAGAGTTCCTTTTCAAAGAAATGCTGAATGATGAAATCGTACCTGATTTAAGTACTTACGATGCAATGATACGCGGTTACTCTAAAGCGGAGCAACTTGAAAAGGTTGAAAATATGTTTAAGAGCATGATATCACAGGGAATTATACCAGACCGAATTATTTGCTATCACTTAATGCTTGCCTTCACATCTGCTAATCATACATCAAAACTTTTTGAATGGTTTTCATTTATGGAAGATCATATGCAATTCGATGAGGGCATTATTTGCTTTATGATTGATGAACTTCATAATGCAGGAAATATAAATGAGGCTGACAGTCTCTTTTCGCGGTCGTTAAAGAGAGGTATTTTCCAGTCTATTTTTCGGGAAACTACTGAAAATAGCAATGGTATTTCCGTTATCGATGCATATAGATTTGGTGCGGGTGTCACTTTTGCTGCATTACGTTACAAACGGATTGAATCTTTAAAATTAAATTTGAGACTTGATATAAAGAGCAGTAAAAAAGAGTTGAAGGAAACCATTACTGAATATTTAAACAAGTTTCAAGTTTATTTTTCCGTTACAGAAACAAAGAGTGTCACAAGCTTCGCGATAAATGTACCGAATGCATCATAACCAATCTATTACATTTAAAAAATATTATATTGAATTAGTAGCATTGTACATTTTGCTTTTTTTATATTTGTAATACTTTTTATCTAATTTCAAATCCATCTTTAATTTTTGTTGTCAAAAATTTGCATTTTTTAGTACCCTGATTCCACCCATCAAAAGAGCTGTTAGTTGGATAGAGTGTTAAAATATCAGCATGAAAAATGAAATAATATTTACTCGATACTTTTTTGATTCTCGAACTATGCGTAAAAGTTTTCAGTTTTGCAGTAATATTGGCAGTACTTCTAAAGTTACTTCATTATGAGGTAATGTAAGCTGCATGGATGTTTAAATTGTTCTAAATCACTCGTCAAATTTGTGCCAATAAGTCCGAGTCAAACTCGCTGAGATGGTAGTTAGCTGTGCCTAGCTTTATTTTTTATATTGATTATGACGAAGCAAACTACTAATATTAAAATGAAAAAGATACTACTTATTATATAATAACAAGCTGCAGTTATAATGCAATAATTAAAGACACAAGGACTCAAATGTTTTTCCACCTTGAACCCGGAATCTTGTCCCAAACAAAAGGTCACTAAGTCTTGCGGACATTTCCTTGAAAAGAATAGTTTTTTGTATATGCATTTCCATACCTGGAACTTTAGATTGGAACAATTCTGGGGACAAAGTAGGCATCCATTAAATTTGTTTCATTACAATCTAAGTTGTCTTTTTCTCTCTCTGTATAATATCTCTACTTCGTTTCAACCAGAATCAATTTTAAGTTCGAAAAAAGATGAATAATTGCACATGCGATTGAGATTATACGTTATAAATTCTGTTCTTGAATCTGTGATATCATGAAATCAAAATTGCAGCCTGTTGTTGAAACAAACTGAAAAATTAATAAGTGGAAGGCAGCAAATAGTTGAGATACAAAGATAATAAACATGAATATATATTAAATAAATCAAGAGTGATATTGTTCAATCATTGCACATACCTTTTGATGGTTGATTGCAGACTTTAATACTTTTTCTTTTTTACAAGCTGTGAAAAGTCAACTAGAACTCTTGGAGACTGCTAATTATCTATTGTTGTCCTAAGTAGAACTATGCTCATTTAAATAATTATGATTATTAACTCAACTTGTTGATTAAGTAATTTCTAATTGCTCTTACTAGAAAATTTTGAATTGATGCCATGGTCAGTCTTGCCATGGATTTACAATGAGATGACAAAAAAAGTCTGTATACTACTGTTTACTTAAAAGAGATGTGATAAGAAACTTTCACCTGGTAATCTAGAATGTTTGTAAACAGTTGAAACCATGTGTAGTATTTTTTTGAAAGTTCATGCACAAATAAAAACAAAAGTTTGGAAAGATAAAAAATATGAAATTTATTCAAACTTAGAATTTGCGTATTCAACTTCTGGAACTGCTCTGACTGTATATGCAATACATGAAATTTTGCAAGTCATACAAATTGCAGAAAAAGTATCTAATGAGTTGTTGGGTTTTATATCAACAAAAAAGTTCATTGTTAAAAAACAAAAAAAATACTTCCAGCCATATTGAGTTGACAATTGCATGCAATGAAAATTGATTTGCAATAGACTTGCAGCTAAAATGCCAAATTATTTGCTGTATTAGCATCAAAAATCTCATTTTTTTGCAATAAAAAACTGAATTTAAACTTATTTGTATAGTGCATATTCTTTTGTGCGATGGAAGTAAGCATATGCTTTAGTCTTTAAATATTATTTCTGCTTAAAATGCATTAGACTGCGCAGTCTCATGATTAGCTGTTGTATTCTTCCATAACCTTGAAAGTATTTTTAAATCTCTTTTGAAGAAACTTGCTGTTGTGGTTTATGCGTTGTCAATCTTTGGAACGATTATTTGGGCACATTGCTCCAGTACTTTTGAATGTTCCATAGCCATAATTTTGATCAAATATTCATGAGGCTCCTTGCTATTGAGTAAGTTAGTCATATTTAACATTCTTCAGTTCAAATGTATGCGAGGAGGATCCAATGAGTGCCATAGCCCTGGTGCCTGTAATTTATTTAATTCCTTCACTACTTCATTTTCAAATATCCACCTTACCTTACTATACACAGACAAGAAACCCGTCCCTTTCTTTCATTGTGATGCTGCATGTTTGCTTTTCGATTTTCGGACTCTTCTTTGATTCAGACTAGACGACTGGCACCAAGCATAGAGCATTTGCTCTATAAGATAAAATGTAGTGTATATATTGATTTCACCAAATAAGTCGTTTAGCTTGAGCAAGCCAATCGTTCATGTTCCACATTTTTTATTTCTTATCAATTATTTACTGTTTCCTCTAATGATTTATCAGTAAACTTCACGGAATGAGACTTAGCCAAAAGATTTTATCAGTATTTAGATTTGTCTTTTATTCTAAAAATTGGTTAAAACTCCATCACCATGTGACAGCAAAGAACTAGTTCAAGTTGGTAGTACAGCATATGATGTTTCCCTTCTTCAATTATCTCTTTTTTTGCAGTTGCACCTATTTTATGATGCACTTTTATTATCTTGGGAGCCATTTCTAATATCCCGATAAACAATTCTACTATCCGTTTTTCATATATGATTGGTCAAATTTCAAATAATCATTTGAAAAGTACTGGTTGTTCTGAGAAATTCCACTATTTCTAATATTAATTAGCGCAGCTTGTTTAAAGATATTTACCACAGTTCTCAACTTCCGACTCCTAGAACAAAATCTTGTTGTTAACGCAATGAAAGCCCAATTAAAGATTTAAAGGAACATAACAACAAGACTAAAATAAGTGCATCTACTGCTGGAACTTAGTCAAAATTTTATCAACGGACGTGTGCGGCATGTTTGACAATAGAAGCAGTAATTATAAATGTACGATGCGTGCAAGTGAGGTTGACCCTATTCGATATCGAGGACGATGCGTTAACTGTGGGTATGCACTATTAGGAGAGAAGTCGGATGAATCAAACGATATATTTTGTTCTGCGGATTGTCGAGTGACTGCCGGTGTAACCGGCGTCACTAATTTTCCAAGTGATCTTCATACACCATGTAGTGCTAAACGGTACAATCTTAAACATTGCGGTGGCTGGAGCGAGGGTCCTTTACAGAGGCAAGCTCGATTGAGTCAGCTCGCTGAAGGAGTATATACCTCTCCGTTTCATATAGCATCTGGTTCTAACTCAACTTGCCCAAACTCATGTAATAGTGATGGTTCAAACAGCAGCAAACCGGTGCCAGTTCCTTCGAAGTCCGCGCGATGTGAGGGCTATTCGTGTAAACTCATCTGAATCAAAATGGTTTATCTGAGACGACGTCATTTAACAATATTCCAGCTCTCGAAAAATTTTCAAACGGTTGAGCAATCCCGTTTTTTGACCAAATAACCTGTTTTTTATATTTTTCTCACATGCTAATGACCGACTCATGGTTCCGACCGGCTTCTTTATACGTAATGACATAGTTTTTGTGTAGTTTTGAAGTTTAGAAGATATTGCGCTAATCGAATTTTGGGTTTGGAGGAAATATGTGTGTGTGGCAAACTTGAGCTATTTCATTAAATTTTGCTGATATTTCACCTCGCGCATATCCATACTATCGACTTGAGCAATATACTGTCATATTGTTGCTGCTTAAAATGCTTTTTGAATTGTCTTTTTGTGGATACGTTCTTTACCAATCAATTATCACAAAGACTAAAAAATTAGATACATTGAATCAATTTTTCTAAACACATAAACTTCAATAAATCCGTGCAATTACAAAATAAAATTCCTAATTTAATATCCATATTGTCCACAAAGTAGCTAACAGCACTAGCGCATGCTACAGTATTTGGTCAGAAAAAGCATCATCAGCATTCAGGCTACTTGAAATATTGTTCAGATTAGATTAATCACTTTTGACTTATTTGCACATTTTCTTCTATGTGAGAAAAATTTCTTTTTCTCTTCACTTGAAAAAAAGTGCCATAGTTTATATTGAAGTTTTCCAAATAGCAATTTTCTAAAGAGTATGATAATTTTAAGCACAACTAAAGGGTATTGTATTCAATTATAAATCACGATGTAAACATAAAAAAGATTAGATTTCAGTGACTTTATGAATAATAATATTTATGCCGCTGTGGAAATATCAGAGAAGTCAATCAGTTGCACTAACAACATTCTCCACAGCAATAAATAGCAACATATAATGTAAGAAAAGTTTTTCTATCCATTATACATTCAAAATCTCAATTTTATTTTGCAGAAGCAGTCTAAATCTCCATTTCTCTTCCGACTATTTTGCTGCTGCAATGTTTAAAATATTCATTATCCGCAACATAAATTTCTTTCCAGCATCGCGTAAATGCAATTAATCCTTCATTATTACATTTTTAATAGTCATTATATGGATCATTTTCATTGAGCGAAGCACTCAGAGACTCTCTTGACCAGACTCAGGGAGATACCAGTCAGATGGTTCGTATGTCCTCTGAAATATACTTTAGATACAGCTTGTTTCAAACAGTAACGTTAAAATAATCCTGCCTAAATTTAGTTAATTAACCATTTTAGGTGATTTTAAAATTGTCATTAAAACATCAAGTAATCAAGTTTATACAATTGGAATATCTTGGAGAATTTTCAATGGAGTGAAAAAGTCATTGCTTTCATTTGGATTTGACAACTAAATCAAAAATTACATTTTCTTGTATGTCGCATTTAACGATGACACCTGACAGAGTATTAGGCACTGACTTGAAATACGTATGAATGCTATATAATGATAGTTCACAATGATATTCTATTCAAGCATACAACATTTTTTCATGCTAAATTTATTATTGGTGACTTGAATACTGCTCAAGGTTACAACCAAACTTTTGCTAAAAAATACCAATCCCAGAATTTCTCTTTAATGAGGATAACCCTTTTATATCATGAATATCTCATTGAAAAATTTAAAAAAATCTATTCTCTACAGAATTTTTTTGGTTAAGCCCTACACATTACTTATATATTGATGACATCAGTGATTTATTTATATATTAGTTTGCATCACTTAAATATCTAGATAAATTTAGATGTGTAGTTGTTTCAAATTTTACTTACTTACATATTAGCAATTTAGCCAGCTGAGAGAGATGATCACTCTCTTAAAGTTTAATGATTCATTTTAAAATTTTATCATATACTTCTTATAAATATATTCATAGCACATAAAAAAAAGCTAATTTTGACTACAAACTCTGTTTGCTTGAAAATTGCTCTAAAACTAATATGCAAAAAATAATGCCAAAAAACAACATTATTAGCATTCAATTACAAATATAAGGCTTCAATGCAATCAAATGTTTTTTATTTGAGGAGCTCAAAAGATTACTACAAATATAATTCAAAGTTGTAGCTATGTGAGGAGCATTTGTGCAAGTGTTACAAATGGGTAGAGTTAAATATATTCTAGATAAAAGAATTATAGTTATATTTCAACAATCAAAGAGTAATAAAAAGTTATGAGGTTTTCAACATCAGTGACAATATTATTATACATGCCATTTTGGTGGTGCATCATTTGTAGCTTTCTAATCATTTATAAAAAGTAGTGTTGTTTTCCCATTTAGGTTACACTTTGGTGTTTAGTAGTTTATCTTGGTTAGAACTTGACTGTTTCACTGTCATATTTACGTTTAACAGGACGATTTACATTTTTATCTAATATTTGTTGTTTAAACTGCATGAAGGTACATGTATCTCAATTTTAAAACAATGACTTTTCATAGTATTCATTTCTTATGCATATATACTTTGAAAAAGTTCATTTGATAGATGTGATAAAAAGAGGATTTCACTTTTTTAACTTGGAACCTATCAAATAATTTAATGACTCCACATTTTTCAAGAATTTGTCATTTTTCAAACACTTTCATGGTCTTGACCAATTTTAAAACAATGTACTGCAGTATTTACAAAAATTTTAAATATATTCTTTCATGTCATAAAGATTGAAGCAATTTTGTAAAACAATCAAAGTCATTTAATTATAGAAATTCGATATAAATGCACATACTATTCTGAAGCAAACGAAAATAATAATGATAAAGTTATCAACATTTGAAGATATTTTTCAAAAAATTGAAGTCTATCTAAAGCATATAAATCTGTTGACCTAATAAAATGACTGAAGTAATCATGATCTTCACTGTAGAAAAGGATGTTAATTTATTTTTTTAAAAATAAATAGTATCACCAATATAAACTAATGAACTTTGTATATATGTCTTAGTGATAGAAAAAATTGTTAAAAATGACTTATATACATACTATTGATTCTACCCAATTTGAAAGGAGCAAAATGTTAGAGATTGACCTTTTTAATAGTTATTTTTGTGCATTGCAGAGATATCTGTGAATAAGAAACATGACAATAAAAGCTATAAAATTTAATTATTTAAAATGCAAAATATAGATATTTAATTTCAAAAATACAAGAATAGTAGGTTTTTATTATTTGACCCACAAAACCAATGTTCCTAGAAACATATGTATGTATATGTTAGAGACTAATACCTGAAGGAGTTAATTTACTTCTGTAGCTGTGGTATAGTTTGTCCATGATTTCATTTCAGTTTTAGTTCAGTTTCAGTTTGATTTTATTTTTTGTTATAAGATACATCAAAGAACTGAACCCTATTCTTCATGCTGCTATGTTTTGCGTGTTGTGAAAGTCATCTCACTTTCAGCAACACATGTAGGTTAACATCAAGTGCTGTCTTTGTTCGTGTTATTTGTTGTGTTTGGATTTTCCTAATATTGTTCTTGTACTATTTGTTGTGTTTGTATTTTCCTAACAGTATATAAATAATTGCAATATAGCTACATATATGCCCAAAGAAACTTTTTTGAACATGAAATATCAAAGTATAATTTAATGGAAAAACTTGAAAGCAATGTAAAATCTATGAGCAAAAGAGAAAATAGGAACTTTACATACAAAATAGAAACTTCAGGAGTGTCATAGGTTCTTAAAACCTTTTTGATAAGATACATGTTGACTTAGGCAGTTAAAGATACTAAGCACATTTTTGGTCAATGCAGGTTGCAGAAAATATGGCAATGATTCAAAAACTTGCCTCTGGTATCTTCACATTCTTCAACCCTGTCATCATCAAAAACTTATTTTCCACTTGTGGTACTTTATATGTTTGCATTCTAATTTTAATTGTAAAAAACTTTGTAGATATTTTACATTTAAACACATATATAAGTGTGTCCATATTTAAATTTCATGAAATTTACTTAAATTCAGTTATGATAATTTTTTTCTTCATAAATGTATACTTTTAGACAAATGCAAGAATGCAACAAAATAAATACTTTTTAGCGTATCAAGATCGTTTCAAATTCAAACAAGTCCTTTTTTGGTAAAGCAAGAAAAATTTGTCTGGTAACTCCTTGCAATGTATAATCTTTCTTACTCAGAACATATAACTTTTCAATTTTGTAACCTAGATAGTATTATTTTAAACAAATTTACATTAATTACTTATTGTTTCATAGTAAGTTCTAATTGTATTGTAAAATTATTTGCTGTCACTTTTTATTTTATGAAAATTCTATGTACAAAATAGAAATTATATTTTCAAACTTACTAGTTTGGTTTGTTCTGGATATATGCAAAATAGATGAATTCAGTGAGGCATGCATGTGCATTGATATTGCTTCATACATTTTATAATTCAAGTTGTGACTACTTTACTCATGAATATTGAAGTCAATTTTTTTTTATATTTATTATTTAAAAAAAGGATTACCTGAAATGAAACTTTTTTGCTAGATTAGATTGGCAGTTTAATTTGAATTATAAGTGCATAAGAATTTATACTTACAAGTTTATCAAGCAAAGTCCAATAAAAAAATGTATTTTAGTTATGTAACTAGCTTGTTTTTCAGAATGCAAGTAAAGTTATATTCATAATTTGCTGAAGTAAAATTTTTACTAATGAGTATATAAATGTTGCAGAATTTCTTGTTTAGGTAAATTATTTTTACTTTTGGCACTGTTAAGATTTGAAGTTCATCTTTTATTCCATACTCTAAACTTTTATCCTACCAACTTGCATTAGTGCTCAAGTAGTTTTATGCTACCATATCATCAGTAACACATACTCCATGTACTCTAAACTTGCCTTTTCTCCAGTTTGTTAAAAGAAATTGATTTACTGATGTCATCCTTGGGTTGGTAATATTCCAAAAATATTTTTCAAATTTATCAAAAAAATGAAAACTTTATGTGTCTGCTTACAATTTGGAATAAATCCATTGCTATGGAATTTGAATTATGAGTCTCTTAGAAGGTGTCAGAAGAATTGAGCAATTTAAAGTTGCAATATTTTTGATGCAAGTAATGCATTTCTCTGTCAGTTTTAACATCATGCAGAAATTTAAAAAAAAAGTATGGACCATATTTCAAGAATTATTGTTTGAACAATTTTTTCATTTAACAAGGAAATTTGTATTACAATGCACTGGTCTGAGCATACATCTACACAAGTGTTCTTCTACTGAGCAGTAAAATAAAAATAGAAATGAAAACTTTATATCAATGAATTGAAATGACTTGCTGATGATAGATATAAAGCTTTAAAAAGTGTTGTTTGTCTATGCTTTTTTAGGAGAGATCTTAAATTTACTCTAGACTCTTACACTTTTCATGGTTTTACCTTTTAAATTATTTCAAAAATTTGAGTACATTAATTTACTTCTAAGTAATCTAAGAGGAATTCAACATTAATATTCTGATCACCCTTTCAGCAAGATATACTTAAGAGCAGGAAAATAAGTTTGGGGGAATTTAATGCATGGTGATTTGCAAATGAGCACTAAAGTAACCAAGCTTAAAAAACTGCGACAATTAGCAAATGTGTAAGAACTCAACACAGAGCAAGATCTAAGTTAAGCAACAAGGAGACGCGCAGACAGTATATAATTATATTAATCTATTACGACGTTGCGAAGAGTGAACTTCGCATTGTTAGCTGCACACATTATATTTTGGCAAATAGTCGTTACATAAAAATAGTAATTACAAATATCCGTTACGAGAATAGTAGTTACAAAATAGCCGTTACATATAATTACATATTGCTATCTTTTGTATGAGCGGTATATCGAGTTGTTTAGTTAGTTTAGATATCGGCCGATATGGTTAGGTTCCATTCCTAACAAAATGAATGAAAGATAAGTATGATAGCTCTACTTTGTATGGAAAAACGAACCAGCACATGCACATTTTAAACTTATTATTGGTTAGAAGATAACCACGTTTTTCTTTATTTACATATTTTGAAATACATGACACATGCAAGAAAGCAACCAATGTATGACTACTAAACATAGTATTCGATAGAGAAAGAGTTAAAGCTTCTATCGATCATAAGCAGTTTTCAACATTCTTCTGGCATTCTTTTTCATGAAAACCAAAATAATTTACTCATGCACTTCAAATAACTTTAAATTTAAAAATAATAAAATATGAACTACAATGTCTGATCTACAGCATAGATTGCTTAGAAATTAGTTAGTGATTTAAATATGACAACCAATAAAAAGTTTTGTAAAAAGTTATATTCTTGATACAAAAATAGGTTATAAAATTGTTGAAAAATTTTTTTTGTAATACAAGAAAAATTTGCACATTGTACGTTTTGTTAATAAAAATTATCAATTTCTAAAATAGCAAGGGTTGTTCTTAGCGTACCTGCTATTGTCAAGCTTGACCGAGATGTATGCCGAAGAATGTTAAGGTATGTGAAAAATTTTCTTCTCGAAATTTTTTACTAATTTTTTTTCTTATCAGGAACTTGGCACCGAGCGATATTCTTCACTATGCATCATGCTGCAAAGTGAACTTTTGGATCTTGTAGGATGAGCATATTTGCCGCTATCTTTATCATTGTTTTGCTCGTTCTAGTGAAGATTCATCAATTACGTGTGAATCTTGGAGGTTGAAGCTGCTTCAGCATCTTCGCATCATTCATACTCTGCAGATGGTATGTCTGCAGGAAGATGAGCTTAAGCCGGGAATGGATGGTGGAGCAGATATGGAACGTTTTACAATTATTGGAAGGAGAGCAGAATACTTTGGACATGAGGTATTCAAGATTATTATTATTCCATTAAATTTTCCACTCTACGAGCTATTTCCTAATGAAGAACTTAGCAGTAGAGTGGTTACATTCCTAGACCTGGGTAGAGAATCATCAACTCCAGAGTTGGTGTTGATGATAAAGTCAATGGTACTAGCCACTAATGCTTCAGCAGAGGGAGCAGCATTGCTAGGAGCATTAAAAGAAAAATGCAGCAAATTCGGAGGCTTGTGAGAAAATCCGAGCATACAATGTCAGAGTTCTTCATGCTCAAGAAAATGTGCAAAATAAAGCAAGATTTCTGAGTTGTTTAGATAGGTTTATTGTTGAGTTGAATTAATAAAATCTTTAAAACTCATTTTTGTGTGTCTCTTGTGTATTTACTTTTCTATCTTGCATCATGAAAACTTAAAAAAAATTAATTTCCTTCAAGCAGTGCTTGTATAAGGACTAAATGATGTTAGCTTTTTCTGTTGGAATAGTTACATTGTAGGATTCTAAAATGCAGAGCAATGTTATGGTAATTTACAAAACAAACTGAGTAAAGATAAAGTATACACTGCATTTTGGCCAATTTATATTCAGTAATCTCTAACATTGTAAAATGCAATTTTTTGTTACTCTCATTAAGTCAGGAACAGGAATCCTTTTATACATGAATGACTTGTCTCATTCAGCACTGTATAAAAAATTAAAATTATAAAAATGAGCACTAATATATAAATTTAGATGTTATACAGAGTATTTTTAATTGAAAAACTGATGAAAGATTTCAACCTTGAAAATTTTCATAGCACATCAAATGTTACTGTCACAATGCACAAATGCTGTTACTAAAAAATTTGAAAGAGGGGACTATTTAGTGGTGTGTTGGTAAAACTTAGTTTTCAAATTTTAATTCAAAACAAGTTGCCCATGATATCCTTCATTAGAAAATCTTTTTAAAACTAATGACAAAAATTTTTCGTTGCACTAGCCACAAAAAGTGTAGAGTTGCTAAAAAATATTAATCTCAGCAAAAGGAAAATTTACAAAGCTTGAGTAAGCTTAAGACTGATGTACTGGGCACCACTATGAAAGCAAGAAAATATTATATTTTTACAGACCTTAACAGAAGTTCAGCTTAAACAGTTTTTTTTCCGTGTACAGTTTATATTTTTTCCTTGTAAAGTTTTATAGTTCACCCTTATGATCTTTCATTTCAAATTTATTAGATAAGAATATAATATTCAATCAGATATTTAATTTTATATTTATGGAGAATTTTCAAATGTAACCTTCTATGTAACTCCTTCAATGACTGAAGTGTTTTCAATATTGTATCATGCTTTTAGTAGTTCATGATATATTTAGAAGTAATGTAAGCAATGATTTCAATTTCACTACCTTAGAAAAATATGAATTTACAGACTGTTAAATAAGTCAAAAACATTGTACTTAAATTTTATATTTGGTATAAAAATCTATTTTTTTACAGAAACAAAATATTTTGTCCACTTTGAGACAGGAAATGAGTTAGAAGTGATATAACAGCTACAATCTAAACTTCAAAAACTAATAAATAAAATATTCTTTGAAAATTTAATTGAGTATAGTTCTATTTTTACTTAAATGCAAACAACAGTTTTAATATTTAACTCTACTAGCAAATATAGAAGTTCAAAACAAGTTAAAAAAACAAATGTATTTATGAGTTTTTTTATGAATATTTTGAAAATAGAGTAAATACCTAGTTATTGAAACACTGTGCTGAATTTTTAGTTTAGTTGTTGTTTGTGCCACAATCTATTTTGGCTGCTAAAACATAACTTAAACAGTTATAGAATGCAATTGAGCCTATGATAATTTCTAATAAAAATTAGATGCTTTACACAGTAAAATCACCAGCAGTACAAGTTGTTTCTATTTTGTATAGTGCATTTGCACTGTCTGAATAAATTTACTTATAAATATGCCAAAGAGGTTCAAACCTCTAGGAG
Source organism: Vaucheria bursata (assembly GCA_032358265.1). Taxonomy (NCBI): domain Eukaryota; class Xanthophyceae; order Vaucheriales; family Vaucheriaceae; genus Vaucheria; species Vaucheria bursata. The sequence continues at coordinate 72,435 of JAULBW010005191.1, read as the reverse complement.
CTTTCGTACTAGCAAGTGATTCTCCATCATAGTAAAAAGAATAGTGAAGATGCTAGCATAAATAATCATCAAGCAAAGCTCAAAATAATTCTATGCTAAGTAATACACAATGAAAAATGTTTCTTGACGTCAAATCTTTAATTATGAAAAATGAATAATTTATGAACCTAAATTTGAGGTATATCTCATACCATAAATATTATACTTCTGCACGTATTTTTTTAAAATAAAAAGAATAGTCATGCTAAACAAAGGTTTTACTACTTTATGTCACAGCAAATACAAATAATGTTGACTAAAAGGCATAAAATGCTGTCTCATTATATATTGTAGGATCAAAATTTGTATGAGGTTCTATACTAAGTATCCACATTATAAACAAAAGTGCATTTAGCACTGTAAAACTGCTAAGTTCTGTTTCTTTCTCAAACCAATATGCAACATTTAACTGTATCTCATATCAAAAAGTTTTTGAAGGTTTAAATAATGACTTAACTTCAAAAAAATACACAGGGTTGCCATGTTTACTTCAACTTTGATATTTAAAAGCCCAGACTTAAATGCATATTTCAAGGACTAAGCTTTCAGAACTCTCATCTAGGCATTTTTGCACTGGCTTGATATTGAGAAAGAAGTTGTGAGTGCTGTAGGGCTAAGTTTGTTAAAAAAATAAGATGTCATAAAAGAAGAGATTAAAAAAATTGATATATTTTTTTGACCAAAATTCTATTTTTCAATCACATTTGTTATTCTTCATCGTGATCCATTAATCTTTATTTAGCTTTTACCTATGATACTTTGACTAGTTTGAGAAGTTGACAAAAGAACTTAAATAAATCTAAAATGATCACTCAGATTTTACTTAATTTCTATCATTACTTTTAATCCAGCATCTTTCCATTTCCTTACAATTATGAAGCAATATGTACTATAACTTTTTTTTAACTTTAAATCTATTTTGGTGGCAGAGGAAAAGAATTGTTTGGTACATCTACTATTTCCTAGTATGAAAATTTCAGCAATCATATTCTATGCTGGTATCATTATTAATGAGCAAAGCTTCTTCAATGAGATTTTTCTGGTTAGATGTGGTTTTTTTGAATTCAATAACTTCTTGTTAAAGATGCACCACATTTTTCAATGTTTGGCTCTGAGTCAAAACTTAGTTCTGGACATCCAACTTAATTAGCTGGTAAACCTTCCTGCTCAAACTATTTTGAATACTATGTTATTGCTTGCACTATTGATTCAAATCAAAGTAATCCACTTTTTAGAAGTGGATATGTGTTAGGAATTAGCATGTTAACGGTTAAATTCATGTAAGAAACATGGAATTCTGTTTTATGGCAAGTCAATGTTCTGCATATTGGAATTCTAAATCTATGGCAAGTCATTGCTAGACTTTTGGTGATGGGCTAAGTTTAGGATTTGTGTGTTACTGTGAAGTTGTTAGGAATTAACTCCCTTCAGGATTAATTCTATTTTTATAGCTGCGGTTAGTCTTTATATTTATGACATTCCAAGTAAATTGGCTGCACAGATTTCAGTAAGGTTATATATTTTGCTGTGCTAATAGAGTTAGTTCACTTCTATCAATGCAATTAGTGCATGATAAATGTACACATTTCTGTCACAGTTTCTTGTGCTTTGCTGTGTTTCATATTTCTAACAGAAGTGTGTTCACTTCCAGCAACACAATTTATGTCTGTGTAAATATACTTTTTGCTTTAGTTTTTAGTCTTATTTTTAAACACATTCATGACAATATGCTTTGTAAGCACATTAGTCCAATGCAATTTTTGCAGTATAAAGTTTCTAGTCTTTAAGTGTGAAAGATTTGCTCTACATGGTTATATTATATTTTCTTACAGAATTATTATTTGCAAAAATATTTTTAAGTACAAATATACTTAATGTTTTGTTATATAAAGTACACTCTTTTGTAAAAAGTACGGTTGTTTTTTATACTCAGACTATAATTAGATTAGCTATTTTAACCAGCTGAAGTAGTTAAATATCCAATATTTATTTTACTTGCTGCAAAAAAAGTACAGGACTTACCTTGGCATATGAATTTTTCATTTGGACTGTAACTAGTAGTCATATTTGCATGCTCTGATGTAAAGAACTATACTTCTAACTCAAAGTGATGCACTTTTTTTGCTGATATTTCTGTAAATAACTTACATCTTGGCACAATAGTGTTAGTGATAGAACTATATAGGTAACTAATTTTGCCACTGATAATTATTGAGTCATGCATATTTATGCAGGTAATTTACTATAAGTGAATGCATTGACAAGAATACCACAAGAGCATAATCTGTCTTTATTATATTTTTGCAAGGAATTAATATTTGTGCTGAACTGATACATCCTGACTTTGTTCTCATTTCTAAAATGAGATCAATTGATGACGGTAGATTGTAGTCGAGCATGGCAAAGACAATATAAGCTAGCAGATACTTTTTTCATTTGGTCCAAAGTTTTCTACTTGCTTTAAGTATTTTTATAATAATAGTTATATATACGTATATACTTGTGATTTGTATACTTGTACTGCTAGAAAGCAATAAACAAAAATGTAACTTTGTTACTTGAACTTTAGCATATATTTTTTGAATGGCATCCGTCATATATAATTTTAATATTAAAATGACACTCTCACGATGAAGCTTTGTTTTTTTACATTATGTCATTCATTTTGACTCGTTATATTTTTAACTTTATCACCATCTACAAAAATTTTGCAAGCTCTGAATACAGGAGTATTAATATTTGATAAAGTAAATATCTATACCTATATAAGGTTCAAATGTAGAATTAAATATTTTTTTGTATCAAATGATGATGAGCATATTTGCAAGACAGATATAATTTTTGAAAAAGTGCATTGTTTACTTGAAGTTATGATTTCAAATGTTAAAAACTATTGAAATTTATTAAATTTTATGTTGAGGTGCATTTTCATTGCAAAAAATTTATTTCCAGGTTTAGAGATTTATGAGATATTATTTGTTATTAAATACTTGAGAAAAGACAGTTGGCTGATTTTTAGATTGCGTATAAATTTAATGTTGAAAATCACTTTTAAAAGTGCTGTTTTGAGAAGTTTTACATTCCCAATTATGTTGATTCTCAATTAATGCCCCATTTTCAATACTCTACCCAGAACTTAAAATAGGTGCATGGGTCAAGTGGATGGATGGTGATAGGCATTAAGTGATAAAACGGTATCCTCACCTAGTTATTCTTTTGAATATACAACTTTATGTCTATCACTATCCATCCACCAGACCCATTTCTGCTCATGGCACTTTTTCAAGAACTCTTTAAGTTGATTAAAAAAATATCTAAAAAAGAAGTGGTTAAACTCAACAAGCGCACACTATCAATGATATTATATTTATCCCTAGACAAAACAATTCGATTAAGATATTTTTCAAAAGGTGTTCCGAATGTTACAGCAGCAATAAGTTTTCTGGTAGATTATACAATTTTACTTCCCTTCTTGCAGACATAATACTATAAGTCAGCCTTTTGAAATATATTCTTTCACACTTTACTGGGCCACTTAACCCGGTTGAGTTTTTATAGACTGCTCTTAAATTGCATTCTGCATCATAAATTTGAACATAGCACATATCATTCAAATCACAATTAAATGGTGAAGTACCCGAATTTTCCTCATTATATGCGTATTTTGTAACTTAAGTTGAGAAAATTTTCTCATCTATAAGAGCTTTATGTCAGCTAAAGTAGATAACATCATTTCAACCTTTTAATTTGTTTCATCTCTTAGAGGAGTGAAATTATGGCTACAGCGCTGAGATAGTGAAATGCTGCAAGAAGGCCAACTAATTAAAAGCACGTACGGAAATAAAAAATACTGTAGTATTTCACTTCAAATTATTAACTTCAGATTCTTCTATTTCTTGCTCTGCATCATCTTTCTCTGCAACCTTTGTAGTTTTCAGTGCATTCCTAACAAGAAAAAATATTTCAATACAACGAAAAAATGGTGCCTGATACAAAATAATCTTCAAGAATTTTTGCAATTCTAGTCTAAAATAAACATTGATATTCTAAAATTTGGCTGTTATTTTATTGGATAGTATTTAATCATATTTTTGAAATTGGCCAATCACCATATTCACATTTTCTTTTCATTTAGAAGTAATTTTACAGATGCATTTCTCGAATTTATACGGTTTCTAAATGTACATCAAATTTCACTAATCAGAAGTAACAACTCAATGAATTTAGTTTTAGCTAAGATTCATTATCATTTTCGGAGATGTTTTCAGAGTTAACACGATTAGGATTAATCGAGGAATTGTAATATAATTCTTTACACTTATTATTATTTTATCATATGCTATTTTCAATTTGCTAAAATCAAAGACATACAAAATTTACTATATACAACAGTTAGATTGTTATTTGAATTAAACGCCTAAGAAGTTGTACATTTTGAATTTACTGATAAATTTATCACTCTGGATACAACAATCTATGCATTTAGAAAAAATTCATATTGATTTTGAACAAGCCTATACTTCAATTTTTTTGAATGCATCGTAAGCAGTCATAAGAATGATGAAAAAAATGCTCCTTTTTGGCATACATTACAAATTTTCAATATATGAGAAATAAATAAGTTATCCAAATTCAAGTGATTGTTATCTTGTGACATTCGATCGAGATTATAAAGTACCCCTAACAATGGACCAATCCAACACATCCTTTTAAAATCAAATCAAATCATGAAACTGCACTGGAATTTAAAAACAGTAACTTTTTTCAAAGTTTTCCGAGTTCAAGGAATATTTGAGAAATATCATAAATACTTATATTTTGTACATTTAGCTCAAATGTAAGACAACTTAGCAACGTACTTTATGACAGTTTCTATCATTTGGGAAAGCGGTAAATTCTGGATTAGAAAACTTTTCGCCTTATCTCGGCCCTGGCCTAGCAGTGCGCCTTTTTCAAATCCGAGATTTGACCAATCGAAAGTTTCGCCTAAACTATACCATGCACCACTTTTTCGAATTGCATCTACTTTTACACCAATATCCAAAAGCTCTCCAATTCTGCAAGAAAATCACAAATATATTGAAAAAACACTTCAAAATTGTTGATTCACGTAATCGCGGATATAAGCGGCTATGACTTCCTTGTTCATCGACTAATAGATTCTTTGAATGAGGTTTCCGGATAATGCAGTTAATCGGTTTTGATTGATGTTTGCATTCAATTCTTCTTGCATGCAAACTTTTTTGTACATTATTTGCACAGAATGAATGAATGATGAAATATCGCAGCTTGCGTGTTGAACTAAGAGTAACCCTAACTGGCCCTAACACCTAATGTGCTGCTGCAGTAGATAAAAAATCAGCTTTTAAAAATTATTTTAATTAAAATATGCATCTTTTGATGTAGTAACTGCATATTTCATAGCTTTATGATAGTTTCAGTTCAGGCGCTGCCTTACTTAACAAGTGCTCTTGACTCAAATAGCCACTGCCTCAAATTGATAATACCTCATTACTCGAAAATTCAATCTTCCAACAAAAAGGAACTTGTAATGAGCTGAAGAGTCATCAAACTACATTTAGTTTACACCTTAAACCCTTCGTCATCAGGGACGTAAATAATATTATTAAAATAATTTACTGGTCTACTCTACACTTCCACTGGAATTTCACTATGCATTGACTGTGCTTTTACCTGTCCAAACCTACCCCATAGAGCATATCAAATTCTGCAGTTTGGAATGGAGGAGCAAGCTTGTTTTTCGCTACCTATTAAAAAATTCAACATCTTAAATATGGTGCTAGCCATTCTTCATAAGGGTACATAGTAGTCCACATTTATACCGACTAGTTCATATTGATAATGACTAGTTGACTATACTTATATTTTATAGTAGCCTAAATTAAACTACAGCCATAGAAATTATCTTTAGATTTATATAGTTCTCAGGCAATCTCAAACTGAATTTGAATGGTGTATTTTCCACTACTAATATTACTATATATATCTCTTTCTCTCTTCTTTTCGTGTTTTCAATCTTTGTGATCCATTGCATATGATACTTTAGCTAGTATATAAAGCAAATGTTCTGCAAAAAAAACTTTCCATTGAGATCATGGAATGTCATAATCTCATATTTCACAATAAAAGGTTCTATGTTGCCTTTCATATCACAAAAAGGCTACTTATCCACAGCACGTGAAATTTCCATTTCTACCGGACTTTTTGCTCTCAGTTTTCATCAATAAAGCAATTGCTGACAGGACGGTATTTCCCCAAGTAGAAAAATTGTACGTAATTTATTACATAAACTGCAATTTACTCTAATTTTTTTCATTTAGAGAAATATTGACTTGCATGCATCTTTAACAAATTTCAGGTGAAGCTTGGATAGAACCAAGAGTAATTCTAGTCAATAGAACACTTTCCATCTAATACGACCGCAACAAAATCATTTTAGCACTGGCATGTCCTTAGGTTGCCACAGTGGTATTACGAGATGTCAAGGAAGAAAGCAATTTCAAAGTTCCTTAATCATGCAGTTCATAAATATACCTAATAACATGCCTTTCAATTTCCAAAAGGTCACTTTCATCGGTTTAAAAAGTTTTTTTTGCCTTTCTGTAATACGTCTTTGCTAATTCATCTTTGCATATCCTGTCAGCCATTTTTCAAATAATCCCACAAACATACCTTAATTTTGCAAATATTTCCAATAGCCTCTCCATTTTTCTTAATTTGCTGTCCTCTTCTAACGTCTAATCTAACGCTACAATAAAACTTAAGAGCATTCCCGCCACTGGTTGTTTCTGAGCTCCCGAATACAACACCCACCTTGCTTCTTATTTGATTTATGAAAATAATGCATGTCTTCGTCTTTGACAAGGATGCTGTTCAAAAAATTATCAAATTCATACTTTTGTCAGCATAGTTTGAATGATATATGTATCCGTAAACAAATCATATGATACATTTCAACCATCTAATATAGTTCAATTGAACTGTACCCATTTGAATTGTGGCCAGTGTAACATGCATTAGATTGCATTAAGTCGCAAGTAATCCTATTTTACCACTTTAGGACTAATGTAGCTACCAAACTACGGTAAGAAAATTCACGATAATCCATTACCATATGCTAACCTACTATAAAGTACTTGCAGTAAGACATCTAAGACTAGTCAGCATAGTACACAATAATCACAATTAGCCCTATTTAGTTACCCTAAGTCTACTTACACGAACGCATTCAAATCATTAGAGTTACTGTCAAGCAAGCATCACATTTTAAAATTTGCTCTGTACAGTAAACTTCGGATAAAGCGAAATTTTCAGGATCATCAATTTATTTTAATTTATTCAAAATTCATTATACCCAAAAACTTAAAAGAAATGACTCAGACTTTTTTGATCGGTTATTACCAGAAGTTTACTGCAAAGTGATATTTCAGTGACCTTTGAAATTATTCTTCTCTGAATATCTTATAAAACTAGTGAATTAAATAAACATATGTAAAAAATAGGAGGCTTCCGTAAAACCAGATGTAATGCATTAAGACACCAGTACCAGAACAGCAATATTTCATCAACTTTTGAAATTGTTCAATCATGTACTTCTCATAAAATTTGCTAATTTCCAAAAAATAAATACCTGAAATGACACAAAGTTACCAGTACTAGTAATTTGAAATTTTTTATAAGTGAACTTGTTACATCTTAAGTTTACTGCATATTAAAATGAAGAGGGGGTAATTGCCATTCACCTGTGAGTTTCCTAAGAGCTTGACTCATGAGACGGGCCTGCAAGGCTACATGGTGATCCCCCATCTCCCCCTCTAACTCGGCTCTAGGTACCAGTGCTGCTACCGAATCCACTACCACCACATCAATGCTTCCGCTCTTCACCAGTGTTTCAACTATATCAAGCGCCTGAAAATTCATTAAAAGTTCTTAAACACCGTACGTACAGAAGGTTAATATTTGGTAACAGCATTTGAAAGTGCATGTAATGTTAAACTATTATCATCATTATATAAATCTTTCATTTCACTAAAGTAACTTTTCAATTCACCAAAGCTACTCTTCATTTGATTCAGTGAACTTTGATTTCATGTCAGTAACATTTTACTTGATTACAGTAACTTTTCATTCATTAAAGTAAACTTTTAGTTCCAAACCGATAATTTATACTTATTACAGTAACCTTTGATATTCTTAATGACCTCTCGTGCCATTACAATGATGTATCATATTCTTATAGCAACTTTTTAAACCTGGCAAACTTTGATTTCAATGAAATAAAGCTAAATATTTTGATCTACATGTGTGCGTAGAGTCGATGAAGAACAGCAACATAAAATTTAGATGTCTTTGCTGTTCTCAGAATCATGCATAAGACGAAAACCACAATAATGGAAGTACTTTTTAATTGACAAATTAAATTAAATTTTAAAAGACAATCTTTGTCTTAAGTTAAGAAGACTGTCTCATAAAACCAGTCAACCTGCTCCCCATTATCGGGCTGGCTCACGTATAGTGCATTCATGTCTACTCCTATTGCAGCACTGTACCCTGGGTCTAAAGCATGTTCGGCATCAATAAAAACAGCCGTACCACCAGCTTTTTGGCATTCGGCAACAACTTGAAGGGCGACAGTTGTTTTTCCACTCGATTCTGGGCCGTATATTTCAATTATCCTGAGTCCAGATTACCATATTAATTCCAGAAAACTCTATGTATGCATGTATGTAAGATCAGTATCTAGGTATACAAGTATTAGTATGTACGTATGTACGACGGAAGTGAGCGAGTGTTACATACCTATAATGAGGCATAAGAACATCAGGAGAAAGAGAGCACATACATAAAAGTATAATAACATTATATAGGCCATGAATTTTCAGAAGGATTTTGTAAACTGTAAAGTTCGCAGCATGAAATTTTCATTTGAATCATCAAATAAATGGTTTCGATTCTAAATACAGTTTGCTGTGACAGTTCCATGCAAATAATTCATAGAGAATATATAAGACACACTAAATTATCAATAAAAAAGATAAGTAAAATATCACAATACAAATTCTCTACAAGATCAAGTCATTTTTCGTCGCCACAGGCAAAAAAACATATATATTACTAGCAAAGTACCAACACTTTTATTTGTCGCCAGGGAATAAAAGTTCTGGCAAAATTATTTTTCCAAAATAATGTCGGATATTCCATATATTGATACCATTGGTTGTACGAATAATTACAAGTTGATCAAGTATATTGGATAAGAGACATCAATATGCACCAGCAAATCAACTATATATCATTTAAAATTTTTTGCATTTTGATCACCCTGCCGTGATGCAGATATTTGACATCTTCATTGTCCCCAGACACGAAAGGCCACAGTTATAAGAAATGACAAGTACTATAAGAAACTTTCTAAATGTACTCACAGCTTGCATATGATCTTTTGTATGTGCATGGATAACATAAAGCACACTAGCAAATCCCCCAAAATTATGTAGATTGAAATCAGTTAGATTAAACAAATATTTAAAAAGTACAGGGTTGAAATGCAACAACTTTTCAAAGTAAAAGATTACCATTATTAGTTTGTTGAAATATGTATTGAACTTATTCGATTGCCATTAGTTGCGATGCAAATATCACTTTGGACAGCATGAAACATACATACCTACCCTTAGGCAAACCACCAATACCAAGTGCACTGTTTAAGGCCAAACTTCCAGTCGATATAACATCAATATCAGCAAAAATTCCTGACTTGCCCAACTGCATAATACTGCCTTTTCCATAGGACACTTCGACTTGCTTCAGTGCCAAGGAAAGGGGGGTGACTGATGGCCCACTAGAGCGATCTACAATACCCACAAAAAATACTTTTACTGCAATGTATACCATAATTAGAATGCATAAATTTTGAACGCACTAATACCTCATTCAATACATAACCATATTAATATTCAAATTCTGATAAACTTCAGGGAAATTTTACTGAATTATTTCCTATCTTTTCTTCTTCTACCAAGTATTCAAATATGCATCAAGCAGAGGTAAAATGCATATAGTTAACACGAAAAATATTTACCCAAGGCGAAAATTATAAAAAATTAACATTTTTCCTACCTCCTTACGTAAACAAGCTATAAATTTCACGAAAAAAACTATGCTTGTGTATCTAGATATGAATATATTAATGAAACAAGACCTTTGAAGACAACAAATTTAATTGCCTGGAATGAACTCACATCTAAACGTGGGTAATATATGGTTCGCAGTGATGACCTTTAGGTATTGAGTGGTCCAAGAGGAACTTCGGTAATTAATCTAGTGCAGAGTGAGTGTAAAATTAGAAGCACGCAATTCAATCTATGATATGATTAAATTTGCAATTTTCTTAAAATGTATTGATTAGAAACCAATCGAAGACAATAAAAGAAATAGAGATTACATTTCGAGCTTTTCAACAGACTTACAGAGCGTAGATCAGCTCCTAGTCTTAAAAAACTTTTTAATCGAACCATTTCAACTGAGCTTCGTATCGCTTGCAGCATATAGCAGTACAGCTATATTATTACAACTGATTTTTAACAATTGCCACGGTTATACAAGACCCGTTCAGATTCAATTAAACAGTACAAAAATTTGCACAAGTCACTTTAACCTTTCGATCTAAATATATTAAACATTTATTAATTATTTTTGTTATGTGGAATCATATTAATGCCACACACTCAATGAATTAGCAAGCAGAATTCAATGTTCAGTCAGGACTCTACTGTTTTGTACATATTTTTCACTGGCCACCTTAACAGTGATAATTGTAAAAGGTTCGCTCATTTAAAAAGATTTTTCTGGTAAGCTAGTATTGCTATAGTTCACATGAGTGCTAGCTCTTCATGCAATGATGCTTAAAAAATAAGTGATATCCATGTGGATATACTTTACAAGTACCTCAATCATTTCAGTTTTATGTTATTGCAAAGTTATTACAGTCGTCAGTATTCTTCGCTGTTGTTAGAAACATGAAACACAACGAAACGCAAGAAACTGCGACAGAAAGTTACATATTTATCACGTACTATTTGTGCTGATAGAAGTGAGCTAATTTCATCAACACAAAAAATATATAACCTTACTGGTATCTGTGCAGCCAATTTACCTCGAACGTCATAAATACTTCAATGAGTACTCACCGCAGCTATAAAAATAGAATTAAACCCTAAGGAACTTAATTCCTCACAAAAACTTAAAAACAAATTGTAATTTATTTTATACTATGACATAATGTACATTTGGATCATACTAATGCCATTCCTAGACACATTTTGAATGCATTGATTCATTAAAGGCATTTTCATATTTAAAAATATTAGTCTTAAATGCTTTATGAAAATAAAGTTTTCATCGCATTTTCAACACATATTTTTTAAACTTTTTAACACAGTAAAAATTTTTAAATGACAAATGATAGCTTCTAGGAATTAACTCCCTTAGGGATTAATTCTATTTTTATAGCTGCGGCCAGTGTTCATTTATGACATTCCAAGTAAATTGGCTGCACAAATTCTAGTAGGGTTTTATATTTTATTGTGTTGATGAAGTTAGCTCACTTCTATCAACACAATTAGTGCATGATGAATATACACATATTTCTACCACAGTTTCCTGTGTTCTGTTGTGTTTCATGTTCCTCACAATAGCATTGGAAACTGCTTTATGTAACTCTAATTTCTCAACTTTGATGTCTCGACAAAGTTTTTAGTGGATGCTGAAGGCAAAACTGCTGAAAATGAGCATTTTCTACTTGAGGTAATTCATCCAGAGAATTTACACAATTATATTAACAAAATCCTGAAATATGCTGCAGTAGCATCTACAGATATTCTTAGTTTTAGCATCATGTTTTACCAACAACAGTTTTTTTGCACTGTTTGATGTTTTGCTTATGTATTGCTACTGCTTTCCATGTAAAATTTCATTAATTGTACAATCAATTATGTTTTTATGACTATATGATGTTCTTCTCAATTTTTGTGCCTGCTTTTTCTGACCATCTCTTTAAGCGTGTCTCTCATTTTAGTCTGGAATATAGATAATTGCATACTATTCCAATACTTAGCACAAATTTTACAGTACCATATTAAATAGATAATTCAAGAGTAAGTTTCTTTTGATTTTTTGAAGGTAATAATCAGTTCTGTTACTAGGGATGACTTCTTGTCTCCAGATACGAATACAATGAAAATACCTAGAGCATGCTAATGAAACGGGCAAATATATTGAAAATAAGTAATCTAAAGATAATATTTCAAATTTTATACATTTTGATTTACGGATTGTCCATTTTGTACCCAATCTTTTGCATACAGTGTCTAGAGCTGGGAATTGAAACGGTTGATTAATTTTTTTATATCAAAAACAACCGTAGCAATATAATGTCTAAAGTCTAATATCGTATAAAAACGAGTTAACTTAGCACCACTTTTTGAACAATTTCTTAAAAATTAACTGCCACACTTTTTCATCGTGACTTCGTGACACTATTCATTAAACAAAATTTTCAATAATATAGAAATAGTGTCGATTGCAGAGGCAATAATCATAATGAAAAATTATTTCTTCTTTGCCGCCTTTCCGGCTTGCTCTAAGGCGCTTATGATGACGTTAAAGGATAAGGCGGGCCTAATCGTTGGGATAAACAAATATTCTCACGATGTCAGTGTGTGCATCTGCGATAGCACTGGAAAATTCCTGTTCGCTGGAGAAAAAGAGAGAATCACTCGGTAAGCAGTTTCTACGCTGTCTTTTAAATTTGTCAACATTGCTTGTTTTCTAGAAAAATCGTAGATTTGTGAAATGCACTAGAAATAGAACAGTAAAATTAGTGCGCTACTGATGATAATGCCAAAAGTTTGAATTTATGGCTGCTCCCATATCGTTATTTAGAAAATCATAGCGCAATCATGTATATATTTCTCTCTATTTAATAGACTCTATTGTAATTAATTAAACATCTTTTTATCAGCGAGAGCTGTTCAATGATATCTTGTGCCTTCTTTTGTGAACCTTTCGAAAAAGCACGTGTAGTCAATTTTTGGCTCCAACTCAGTATTTAAAACTTATTTCACTGGTAATACATTGCCTTTCAGAATAACTTTTATGGAAAATGTCAATATTTGTGAGTGGTTATAGAAAAATTATTTCTGAAGGAAGAATATAAAGTAGTAAAACATTTGAATCTGAAATAAATTCAAATTAAGATCTCAAAACTTATTCGGTTTAAAGCTCAAACTTAAATTAGAGTAGAAGTATGAAAGTTTTTGTGCTATGTATTCTCGCTTACACAAAGCTTTTTTGTGAGTTTGGCACATAATTATTATCAATTTTTAATATGCACAAAAATAGCAATGTTGTGTCTTCGAAGCAAAGTGTAAGATTAAGATTTGTTCAAAATGGATTATGCTGATTTTAATTTGCAGTTTTTTAATGTTACTCTTCAATTTATGTGTAGTAGTTTTAGTGGCAGCAAAGATGATCAAACCACTATCATTATTGTTCCATAAAAACATGCTATTTTTTCTTCATAAGTCGGAAACATGATGGCGGAGATGCTTCTGAAATTGTTGCACATGCTCTGGAATGCATTGGTGCTACAACTGGTGATGTTACCTTAGTGGTGTCAAACAATCATCACTTTCGCATAAAGCCATTTGAGAAACGGTAAGTAGCTGTCTAAAATTGAATCGACTCTTTGATCAATTGATTCAACTTTATTAAGTCTAATTTTTTTAATCAGTTTTTCAATGAAATTTGCAAAGTATATTTGACTAACAAATCGATTAGAATATTTGCTGTTTCATACAAATTCTTTTCCAAATTATATATTTATTTCATATATATTCGATTTAATAATTCTTGGTTTCTGAGAGTTTGTATTAATAGCAGACTATATAGAAACTTTGAAATCCTTAGATACTTTTTGTCTGAAGTAAGACTAAGACATTATAATTTTTTATACAAGACAGCTAACTTATGAAACTCGGAGACAACATTAGACCTTTTAGATACAAGAAAATCTTCAGATCAGTATTGCATGCTGCAACACAGTAGTTTCACCAGTTTTTGGATTCAGTTTTAAATGAAAGATTATTCAGATTTTAACTTAAATGAAGTATATTAAAGCTTTTAAAATGATTATCATTTGAAAAAAATTATCATCTCATGAAATGTTCAAGCTATTAGTAAATGTTCCTGAAGACTCACGTGCAGCCTTTCTTATGGCTTCTTCTTCACAGCGCTGCTGTTGTTTGTGCATTGTTTTACTTAAACCTTCACCCAACATAACTGTAAAAGTGCAAAAAAGATATGTGTTGCTATATTGTCAGCACCCCCTAAACTGTAGGCTTCACTTTTCCATTAAGTTTCAGCCTGTTTTAACATTCCCCTCCCCCTCTTTATTATTACAACAGTTGATTCTACAATGAGTGTACTGGCCAATTCAAGTTTAATGGTTATCACTAGAATGGCAATTATGTTTATCTGTGAATCAGCATACTGTACAAATTTTTGAATTTGTTACAATTCATATTTGAATATTACTATGGCTAAAAACATTTGTACCCAACCAACTTTTTCTACACACTTAAGAGCTACAATCAAGAAACTCCTCCCAGTAATTTTTTATTAATGTCGTTATGTGACTCACTTATACCCAAACGTCCCTAGCGCAACATGTAAATCTAACATACCCTGAGCGGCAGCTTTACATATGACTTAAAATAATGCTTAAATCAACAAGCAATAAATTTGTCATAAGCGTTGCAACCGTTCAGGGTCTGTTAGATTTATGTGGTTCAACTGTGGCATTTTTTACCTTGGGCTATCGTGCAGAAGGATTTCCCCCAAAAACAGAAAATGATTGGATGGGACGGTGGATATTTAGCTTCCAGTTTCGTAAATACTTTTATATTAATGATTGCTCTTAGGTAAGTAAAATGCCAATCAAATATTTCTTGATATCGTTGGTAGGAGTTAATGATCCATCTCGAAAATTGAATTGTACGCTTGATCATGGAGCGATTCTTCGTACGAGATATGTGCTACCTCCAATGCTATGGCATTTAGTGCTGTCATTTGAATGTTTGGTGTCCATTTTAATGAGTTTTTTACAAAATAGGCTCCCTTGGAATGTGGATATGAATGTGTACCCGCCCTCTTATCTCGATGAAGATAATCTGCTCAAAAATGCCAAGGTTAGAAACAAATGTATTATATTCGAGTTTCAACATTCGACCCATCGGTTCATTTAAAGTTTATAATTGCGGAATCTCAAGGATAGAACAGCATACACAGGAGAGAGAGAGAGTGATGTTTATTGTGAGCCATGTAAACAATAACTTCAATATAAGATTGCTTCAGAGCAATATTCCAATAACTATTTCTATGGCTGAACTTCAATATCCAACTATATAATAAATATACAGTTGACTAGTCAGTGTCAATATGAACTAATATGTGAACAAATAATGAATACTATTGCTAACTAGGAAACAGTTCAATTTACATTTAAAAATATATTTCAACTAGTTGCTTTGAAAAAATAAAATATAATCGTTGATTTCAATTGTCAGCTTACTGCTCAGAATTAATTTTCTGTAATGTCCTATTCATCGCAGTCATTCAGCAAAAAAAGTGAATATAGGTGTTTTTATGCGATCATGTATGTTGTACAGATGTTTTTAGTATATATCCTTTTCGATGATTATATAAAGTAATATTATGACATTTCATATTTCCTCCTTTGATTTTGACATATATATATATGCTTATTTTATCTCTAGTACAATGGTTACAATTACGGTTCGAATTAAGGCAAAAATAGATATCTGTTTAAATTTTATATAGCCATGGTTGAAATTTCATGTATAAATATGATTGTAACTGGGGAAAATATTTGCATAGTATACTATACTGTGCCTTTATAGTGGCTGGAAACTATTTTACGTACTTCATGGAATGCTCCATGGGAGAGAATTATTCTAGAATGATAAAAGGATTGCAATTTTATCTCTCATTTCTCCTCTTAATTTTTCATGTAGGAACCTCTGTCAAATATACTAGCATAGTGCCTCCAAAACTCGCATTTACATAAATATAAATATACTATTATTTAGCATTCCCTTCCTTATTTGCCTATGTTAATATTTGTTGTAGCATATTGAACTGAGTCATCATCTCGCTCATGCTTGGGGATCAATAAGTCAGTGTCCGTTTGATGAGGGTATTGTGGTGGTAATGGATGGCATGGGGGAATCTTATAGTGCAATGATTCAGGCATTTGAAAATGGGGAAAATGATTATGTGAATGACCTGCAGCTCCAGGTAATGATATAATAACGATGTAAACACTAAAGTGTTGGGGGGGGGGGAGGGGAATGAGGAATAATATGATTGCTTTTTTCATCCCTCATTTGATCTCCTTTGAGCAGCAAATAGTTCTCAAGTAATGGTTTGATAATAAGGCAGAATATAGTTACAGAAAACTTCAAAGTTATTTATTGCTCTTAAATCTATATAGGTCTAAAAGGGGGGATAATTCGTATACTGGCCGCTCAGCTGTTAATTTTTTTATCAGAACGGACATATTGGTCAAGTGCTGATATACCAACTAGTACAAAACGATAATACCGTTCCAATATGATAATTATTTTGGGTAGTGCTGAAACGGCACAATTAATTTACCATCTTCTGTTTATTTTCTCCACTGTCAAAGCATTTTCCATCCTTTTTTGGTTGAGCTAATCTTTCACCCCCTCGTTGAAAATATGAAACGGTATTTTCAGAAAAAAGTAGCACATAAAAAGGGTTTTACACTACCCACAAGGCTTTTTCATTCAGGTAAAATGCTTTATTGTTTGTTTGCTTTAGGCCTTTTTTGTGTGCCAAAGTGATTAACAGGAGAAAAATGCGACAAAAGACAATCGAGGGGTTCGAATTATATGTAATTTATATTCTCTAATATGATACCATGGGTTTGAAATAAAACTCTCTGTTCATTGGATAAATCGGATTAGAGATATTGATTTATAACAGCAAAGGGAGTTGATGAAGCTGTTAGACTATGAAAAAGTGAAATATAGTAGTGAACATCAATTAAAGTCATATACAATTGATATTCCATATGTTGAAGTAGTCATAGTACACAATGCAATTGGGGAGCTTTACTTGTACTGATTTCAATAAAATGCATTATATCATGCAATGTCTATCACTTGATGTGTTGGAGTTGACAGGTATTCTTTTCGAAAAGGGATCCAAACCTATCTCTTCATGAACTAGACTCGATTTTTTTCTTCATGAGACTGAGACACTTTTGTGCTAGTAGATTCTTTATCAAATATATTTATCTAGCTGCAAGACAGTCATGACCTTTCTGCCTTCCTACGAATATAACCTGCTGGTGTTGTATTCAAATAGATCCCATAGTATATGAACAGTTCACACTGAGGGCTATATGTGACTGATGATATAAAATGATAAACATTTATGATACGTACAGTAAAAATTTAAAACTATTTATTCTAATAAATTTATGGCCCTGAGGCTAACAAAGAAATTCAATTTTCAGTAAAGTGTGGATTCAGATATAACCTCTATCATATTCCCCCGAATATACCTGTTACCAATCTCTGTTGAACTATAGCTCTTCATGACTCGTTTTTCGAGTTGGTATTCATTATGTAAACTTGAAGTCCAGAGAGTGGGCATGTCTTTTTAAATAATCGTATGCAATTCTGTTTTTACAGAACTATGCCATATTGAGCTTGATGGTATTTGAAATTTGGGATGCTTTATGTTCGGGAGGAAATGGTGGGGAATGTGTTCGGGAGAAATCAATAGCACTGTTTTTTAGGTCTCATTTTTTAAATTTTGGTAAATGCTGTGTTCCGGGGGGGGGAGAAGGGATATGGTAGGGGTTATGTGTTGAAGAAAAGATAGTATTCGATAGGTACTGTTGTAGTCAGTGGCTTATTAAAGAATACATTTAAATGCTAGAAAGCAAGATTTGATTGACATCAAAGTATTACTAGTCATTAGAGTTGACATCCACTTTTAGAAGCGGTAAATTATCAAGTTCAAAATTGAAATAGTTCATTCTAATTAGCTCAAATTTTACTATAAGTTTGACTTCTACAGTTCAATGCTCAATATGTATTCATGATTCATATATATATATGTAATGTAAATGATAAATGTCCAACAGGTCTCAACCTCGTGGTTCCTGTTTGTTGATGATTTTGGGGCAATGCAAGCATCAATGTGGTTAAAACCTCTCAAACACATAGAAAGGAAATATCATGTACTTAACAGAGGGTTACATTTTTATCAATATTTGGAATGATTTATGTGTTACAGGAGGAGTTGAAGGACCATCCTGGGTCATTTCAGTCAGTACCCAGAACTATGAAGCCTCATGTTGGTTACCGAGAAGCTGAAAGTGTCTACATATTTGATAAAAATGCTAAGAAAGCTGTGAGACCGTTCTTTAAGAGATGGACTGAAGAACGTTCTCCGCCAGAGTTGTATAACCATGGTTTTGAAAATATGGAGTCGATGGGTGCTATATACAGTAGGTGCGTTCAGAATGTCTATTATTTGCGCATACATATATGCATTCATTGTGGTTCATAATATAATAGTTTCATGCTTTTCCCCCAATAAGAGCAAAAACTAAGATTTAATATCCTTCAATCGATTTGGGCCGATAAATGAAGAACATCCAATGAATAATCCTAAAAATATTTACTAATGAAAACTTTAAATTTTTCGGAAAACTGCATGCATACATACTTGCACAAACATACCTGCCATTACGTGGAAATTTATTTTAATTCAAATGCTACTGGTAAGTTTCTTTTGATACAGGTGCACATGAATCTTCGAGTGAAGTTTTTTGGTATAGATATGAAGCATAAAGATAAATAACGTAGCAGAAATAATTTAACATTTTGTTTTGTTCGTTATTTGTTATTGCGCGTTGTAGAATAAGCAGCCATATATTTGGAGACTGGAATGCATGTGGGAAAGTTATGGGACTGGCACCCTGGGTTCGAATCTGGCCAAAGCACAGTTTTAATACTGCATTTCCAAACCGATTTATGGTACGTATATTGTTATTCCCATCTTCAAAAATCTCTGCTAAAATAAGTGCATGTTAATCTTCTTAATCGTGAAGTAGATTCTACGATCGTTCGATTCTGAACTTTCAAGTACAGCTCGACATACAGTTGATATTCCATATATTGATACTATCAGAAATACCAAAAATAACCAGTTATATAATAACTTGTACCAGAGATGCCAATATACAATAGCAAATGGATGTCGGTGGAGTGGTAAAGCTATAAAAAAATAGAGTACATCATTTTCTGGACCATCGATTTATGGCAAATGTATACATATATATCTGCAGAAAGTTATTGAATGATCAGCTAAGCTTTAAAATTATTTGTATGGTTTTTGTTGCATTTTTATCATAGGAGGGGAACCTTATGGAGGAGACTGGACCTGATAGATTCAAAGTGAACTGGGATGTCATTAATGCCTTGCCTCATGGAAATAGGGTACTTATGTACATATGTATACGTATATACTCAGTGGCATATAATAATTGTTGAAATTTTTTATTTGATGTATTTAAAAATTAGAAAGCATACAGAAGAGAGAGCAATATTAATAAAGAAAAATGAGAAATTGAACTTCAACTTGAGTTTGTTCGAGAATAATATTGTAATAATAATTTCTATAGCTGCGCTTCGATAAAAGCTACAATGTTATATATGTATAATCCACAGTGGATGTCCATATAAATTTTTATGCGATTGCTGAGCATGTATTCTGTTTTATGGTTTGATTATTAATTGCTTGCTTTTAACATTTGTATATAGATATAAATTTATTTTTAAACTCAGGCTAATGTATACCCATTTATACATATTGATACAGTTGAACGATGAAAACCTCAGATCTTACTATGCAGCAATATCCAATCAAATTCAATCTGATTTGGAAAAGGTAGCATTGGAGTTTATGATTGGCTTAAAACATAAAACTCAAGGTATTTGGATAGGGAGTTTTTTATAAATATCTAATAATACTAAATAAATATCCCACTAATGAATATATGGGATAAGAATTAATTTCTTTCTTAGAAATTCAACTTTTGTACATTATTGAATTTGACCAGATCTATTCGAAAATCCTTCAGAAATGTTTATGAATATTTGACTGTTAGCTTGGGCGATGTGCATCTTTCCGACCTGCTTTTTTTAATTTGATTTAAATGCTTTAAGACTAAATTAGCTATTATAACGTATACGTTTCTGTTCTACGCTCATTTCTGTATTACTCTTAATTATCTAATAAGTGTTAGAATTAATTAAAGTATTATTAATAATTTGTGCCATTTTTCATTCTTAGTTTTATCACTGATTTGTAGACAATTTTCACTTTTTCAGAGTAGAGTTATTGAGTAAATAATGATCCTGAAAAAAAATTTTCTTGTAGAATATTTTTCATTTGTTACTAGCGCTATTTCTACCTCCCTAATATGAGAGTTTATTCCTATTTTGTGTTGATAATGTATTTTTTTATGCGGTATATAGACTCAAAAGCTAGATTGCTAATAGTATTATTACATTTAATGCAGGAATGAGGATTCTTAATAAGTCACTTTTTTATTTGATATGTGAAATTTATTGAAATTTTAAAAATTCGAAACAGTAAATTTAAATTTGAAAGGGTAAATAAGATGCCATTTTTGGCCTTTCACACATACATCAAGTTAAAATAGAACGAAAAATTGACTTTTGAATATTTTCATGCCTCTAAAGATTAATCAATTTTACAACTTCATGCAAACTTATGAAAGCATGAATTTCTTAGTGCGGGCCTTTTTGGCTATAAAAAACTTATTTTTTGATATCGATTGAAATCGGCCCTTGAATATAGAGCAATGCTCCATATCAAATATTTGTAATAGAACTTGAAATATGAGTGATTAGTTTTTATGGTATTGATGAAATATCCGTTTCAGTAGAAGTGTGAAATAGATATTTAAATGACTTAAATCTTTAGAAATTATTCTGAAATTTGATTGCAGAACATAAATGAACTGAAAAGTCACCAAGATGAATAATTACCTGCTCAAACTTTCATTGTAATGTATTTTTTGTTCTTTAAAGTCTTTTTACTAGTGATGCCTATGCTACAAGTTCACAAAGCCCTCTTAAAGATTAATTTTGTAAGGCTTATATTCTGTCCTCTGTTGAAAGAGTAAAAAATAATGTATTTGAAAGGAATCATTTAACCAAGAATTTCTTTTTTCTTACCGAAAAAGACAATTTTTTACCTCTCCGCTAGTGGAGCAGATTCGTTTTCACTGCAATATATTACATTTTTCAAGGTACCTTATCGTGTCGAATTTTGCATAGTTTTATTTAAATAAGAGAAGAATTTTATTATTTGTCAATGGGAACAAGGTCTTATTCATTTTGCAGTGGCGTAAATGAAAGGATTGATAATTTTGACTGTTTTATTTTTCCTGATTTCTATTGGTAGCACAGAATTTATGCATTTGCGGAGGTGTAGCTTTGAATAGTGTTTTAAATGGGCGAATAGCTAGGGAAGCTGGATTTGAAAGGGTATTTTTTACCAACCATCCAGGGGTACGGTAGTATTCCTATTTTATATCATTTCTAATTAAATAAATTTAAAAATTAAGAAATTTAAGGAAACTGAATATTTAATATAGAGGACCACCTTGGGTGAATAAGAACCTGCCCCACCATTAAAAAGATTAATATTTAATTGTTTGATAAAGAATCATTTTACCAAAAGGTTCTTGCTGCCGACTGAAAAAGGGGAATATTTACCCTTTCATTGATAGTGCAAAATTTTTGGTCATCCCACAGCAATTTAAATATGAAAATTGATTGGGATGTAGTAATAAATTTATGAATAATTAATATCTTTTCAGTGCAGAAATGGTAGCAGTCCCTTTATATTCGGTTGAAAAGGAAGTAATCTGCAAAAAAATCCATGGAGGAGAGTAGCCACGAATTATAAGATTTGCTTCCCATGTTAAAAAATATGTTAACCAAGCATAGGTCTTTTTAATTGTAGCTGTTAGTGAAATAATTGAAAGAGATTTAAAATTTTCAGCTGTCTCGAAAAAGAAATATTCAGTATGCCGAGTGTTAGATTATTTGTTGACAATTATATCTAGTAGACCTCGTGTCGTCCTAGAATGTTCAATAACATTTCTAGAATAATACTCGTAATGAAACAGGTTGAAAGATTAACATACACTATCATTCACTTTCCTTTACATCGATATATTGACAATGTGTGCCTGCTAATGAATATTAGCAACGCAAATTAAGGCACCTTAGTATTTGCAACTAAGATGAGTACTCAATAGAGCTTACTCCTTATTTGAATATTCAATCGTATAATATCAGGTTCAGCCTATTCTATCATACATACATACATTCGCAGCAAAATCTAACCATGTACTATTAATTAGCGGCAAAACATAATAAATTACTATTTATCTATTTTAAAAAGGATGAAGGAATATCGGTGGGGTGTGCAGCGTACGGACTTGCGCATTATGATTCGTTGATTCACGATTCAAAAGAACGAAAGGAAAAATCGAAGAAAATTTTTTCATTTGATGCCAGCAGCCGAAGCCCGTACCAGGTGAGCTTTGGAAATTTTTGCAACTGCATCGGGATTTTTCACCTAAATATTTGTGCTATTGTTATTTACCGTTTTTAAGTTGAGAAAGAAAAAATCAGCTTCTCTTCAGCTTTATTTTGAGCAAATTAACATAGGAAACTTTGGATGTAGCAAATTAACTTCAGACAATTTTCTAGGTATAAAAAAATAAAAAGCACTTACTGCATCTACGTTCAATTTCAGATTTTGGATGAAACGAATTTTCGATGTAACAAATTATTAGATTATTTTTGTATTAGATGGTCCCAAAAAATTTCCTGTATCCGAAGTTTATAGTAAATTGATGTACTCCCATCCGTAGTCTAGTTTAAGCATAGCACAACAGGGTGTATTTCTGTTATTTCATAATAGAAATATCCTCCTTTTAACATGATAGCTGAATTGAATAATATACAAATATATATGTAGATTAACTCATTTTTATATATTACATAGGGAAAGGAATGGACTGATTCTGAAATTGTTGAAGTTTTAGAGGATTATTCTGCTTGGATCGATGTGTCCGATTTAAGCCAGGAAGAAGAGAAGAAAAAATTTTCCGTTGTTCAAGAAAAAAATCAGTCTTCAAATGTTCTAGAACATTCGGAAAGCATCGCAGCCGATTTAGCAGCTTCATTTTTGGCTGATGGGAAAATCATTGGTTGGTTTCAAGGTATGATTGGACCTAATTGATTCCTAATTTGAGCTACAATTTTGGTTTAAATGATAAATGAAGACAAAAATTCAACATTTGAATGTTCATAATTTCATCGATCTAGATATGAACAGTCTAATTCTTTGGCTGATAATCCGAATTGTTTTGCAAATTTCATATCCTTGTAAGTGTTAGGCGGTGTAAAAGAGTTTAAAAGTTATAAATTCACGTGCCTCATGAAACAGGGGGGGGGGCATTTTTCATAGTACCCATGGAAATTGATTTATTTCTTCAATGTGGACCTTGGCCCAACAATTGCATGGTCAAACTTAAGATTCGTACCACAGAGGCTAACTCAATTGAATTGTACAGCTGAGATGCAACGTTTCGCCTTAAACAAATGATATTGTAATTAACTACTTATATCAGAAGCCTAATCAAACTTAACCTATCAACAAAATTTGACAATTTTCCTGGCCAATGAAAGTAAACCAAAACAACTTAAATGCTGTAACTAAACTTGTTCTAAGCTAATCAAGTTAAACCTTGCAATTAGTTGGGGAATAGTCCGCAATGGCTTTAAAAATTAACCTACATGGGAATTATGAAACTCCCCCCCCCCTCCTATTACTCGGGTCGAGTGCAGCAAATCAAATGAAGACTTCGAAAAAATAAAAGCCTTGAAATTGCCACAAAATTGTTTATAAATTGACGAGTGCCCAAATTTTAAAGTTCTAATATTAGTTAATACCAACCCATGATTTATAATAAAACCCTCCATTTTCATATTCATTCAAACGTCAAATGGCATAAATCTTGATGTTTCTGAACGATTTGTAATGAAAGTAAGGCTTAAATGGTGAGTAAGCCAATAAATTATTTTTTTAATCGTCTAAAAATTATTTGCACACATGACTCCCCAACAAAAATGATCTCTTTATGAACTGAAAAATCACCAAGTATTTGCGCATTCAAATCCACTTTAATTGCGGGTGCATTTATTGTTCTAAAAGTCCTTCTTTTACTGGTCTATTCTGCACTTCATGGGTTGTAAAGGTATCAAAGTTCTTTGGCTGTTTTTTATATTTATTCAAGCTTTTTATTCCGGTTTTTTTATCTAATATAGTTAATATTTTATAAAATTTTACCATTAGTTACAAGCTAATCAAATACAGCAGATTAGAGATATCAATGTACGCCAGCAAAGGGAGCTGGTGGTTGAAGCTATCAAGTAACAAATATTTTTTTAGTGAATTATCAATATATTGAATATCAACTGTTTTGAATAATAGTTTTTTATCATTATATAAACCATAGTTTAAATCATTATATTTAAAGGTAGAAGTGAGTTTGGGCCTCGAGCTTTAGGAAATCGGTCTATACTTGCCAATCCTCGGAACGAAAGTATGATCCGTAAAATTAACTCAAAGGTCAAAATGAGAGAAGATTTTAGACCTTTCGCACCATCCGTGCTTGAATCTGAAGTATCTGATTGGTTCAGTGGCATTCCTGAGGGCGGTTCACCGTATATGTCGCTGACAGTTTCAGCGCTTTCAAGTAATAGAGCCAAGGTGAAGAATTCTTATGAAAAATATTTTTTCATGTAACTGATTTCGTTATTCCATATTTTGTTTATATTTTTGAATATATTTATAATTCAGAAATAAATTTTGATAAGTATTTATAGCAGGCACTGACAAACAAAGAATTTTAAGAACAATAATAAAGTAAGATTTCAAAAGGCATGTACGTACTTTCATGACTTGTTATATGTTCGTTTTTGTAAAAAGTTAAAATTAATAAATAATTTGAAACGTTCAAAAATGTTTAAAATAATTTATTTCTTGCTCTACTTTGCATTTTTCAAGGATTCATGTTTCACATAGTATTGCGCCATCTCATGGATTGTATGTTTCGCATTGTCTAGATTACATTTGAGTACGTACGCTTATACTTATTCTCAATTCATTTACGTTGAATTTATATGCAGCCTGTCTTCGGAACTACTGAACTTTTAATGTTCGGTATAAAAGCTTAAAGTTCCATTTGATCAGTCTTTGCTGTCTTTTTTCATGTGTTTCTTCATTTTACCATAGAATATGTCACATCGTATATGAAAATTTAATTACAAAACAGTAACAAATTCAAATGCCTTTAACTTTATGTATATAACAATATCTCCTGCCCCCTGGTTTGAATTATACTTATTGAAAGTACATCCTGTTTAAAAGCCTTATAATATACCATTATACCACTTTTTTTCATTGCTAAATGCTACGATTTCGTGTATCTGCTAATTATCTAACGAGAAGTTTTGGGATCATGAATTGAAGATTTGCTTAAACTTTCTTCTTTTTTTGTTAGTGTGTCTTTTTTTATAAAGAAGTCAAAAAAACTTTGTATAGAGGAAATTTGCAAACAAGCATTTTTTAAAAGATTAATATCATGCAAAAAGACAAATCAGAATATGCGCGTATTTCCGAAATATTTTGAAATGATTACATTGATTTTTTCAGCAGTAATTTTCTTGTCGTTCTTCCTTGATGAAATTTTATTCTTCAATTTTTTTCGTTTTGTATCCGTAGATTCCAGCAGTATGCCATGTTGATGGGACTTCTCGAATTCAAACTGTATCTGCACTGGTAAATCCAAGCTACCATAAGTTAATTTCATCCTTTTTCAAAGCTACTGGAATTCCTATGGTACGGAACTTTAGAAATGAACTTAAATGTTACATTTTTTATGATAAGGAAGGAAAAATGTAAATGTATACAATAAGTCTAATATAATATGAATCTGTCGAGCACCACTGCCGAATTGATTCATCATATCCTAAAATCTGAAGCTGAACTTGATGTAATTTTGCATCTTTGATACAAGTAAAAAGTTCATTAAAAGCGAATTCTTAATATTCAATATTTTTGGTATACATGTTTGTTTAATATTTATGAGGATGTAAATGCATTCATGCTACTATCTAAAAAAGTAAAAAAGCATTGAACAATTTTCCATGTCCTAGAAAGGAGCAAATGCATTAAAAACTTTATTGCAAAGAAAGTAAAAACTTCTCATACGAAGGCTTGTTGCATTTCTTCTTACAATTAAATTCAAGTTTTACCCTTAAGTTATGACTGTAATACTTTTGCTCATAAGATATCCAACATGTTTACACAGTTATAATTATATATATTCTTTTAGTAGCAAAACAAAGAAATGTAAAAAGTACTATGCTCTACTAGAAGTAAACTAGAGGAGTATCATATTTTAACCTATATAGACATATGAAAATTAAAGGAAAAATACATGCCAAATAATTAATAATTCTCAACGTGACATTAGCTTTCAAAGAGCTTTTTTGTGTACATGCGTTTAAATTGATATCGATTTCAGTAATTTTTTTCCTCCGTTTAATTTAAAGAGTAATAGTTTTTTGCTATGTGTTTTAATTGGTAATTTGCTATTTTCTTTTCAAACTTATTCGTCAGGTTTTAAATACATCGTTCAATATAAAAGGCGAGCCTATTGTTGATTCTCCTGAAGATGCGATAAAGTGAGTAATAGATAACAGATTCGAATACTTTTCTCAATGTTAATCATTTACTTATCTGCAGTTACCATTATCGTGCTCTAAGACGCGTTAATATGCATTTACAGTAAGATTTTTTCCTCATTTTATAAATTGCCACCAAGCTTCCAATAAAATATGTCAAAATGAAATGAGCTCCATTTTTCTGCTGCAAATCGATTACCTTTCGAAACAATGCGTGTGATGTTTGTATGCAAAACTTTTTAGTGCAGTATTTTCAGGGGCAACATAGCAGCATTAATTGAGAAATTACTGTATGTTGTCCACAGTTAGGATAGAGGGAAGGAAGAAAGGAATTCCTTTGAGCTTGCGTTAATTTCATTTGTAGTAACTCTTCAAGTAAGATAAGTTATAGAGCAATTTGACTACCATACTTTTCTTGTACCATTACCAAGAATCATTATTTTATCTGTAAAAATTAATGTTCCAGAGATATAAGAAGTTGATGCTATATAAAGTTTTCCTCTTGAATAGATAATTATAAAATTGGCTTTTTTATTGATAGTGGATATTTAAAATGGAAAGCCTCTTCACTGACCCCCCCCCCCAAGTTTTGAGTTTGAAGTTCCGTTTTCTAAAATAATATGCAGTTACCCTAGTTTCTGCATTTTGTTAGGCTACACAATTTCAACAGTTTTATTATATTTATTACTCCCCATCAGAGAGGAGTAATACGTGTTCGATTTGTTGGTTCAGATGATAGAAAATAATTTTTAGCATCAATTTTATTGACTGGCGTTGTTGCAGTATTTTTATCAAAGAATATTATATTTCAAAGTATTTGTTTAAGAATAATTATTTCAAAGTTATTCATCCAATTTCCTAATGATTGGTATGCAGGTTTTAGGCCCTTTTGGGTCCAGGGGGGGGGGGTTGGGTTAAGTCAATATTTTTTTTGTTCTGCTAATTTGCAGTACTTTAGAATGAATAAAGATGTTTCTATTCATTTTAGGTCATTTTTGAACTCAAATGGAGGTATTGATGTTCTATTTATTCATCACTATATAATAAAGCGAAAACCTTTCCCAGTGAATTCAAAGTCACCAAAAAAACAGTTGAAGCTTTTCGTGCCATCAGCTGTGGAATCATTTATGTCTGAAGTTATGACCAGAGAATCCCAAGAGGTAAATATTATTCTTTTTATATTGTTACGTTAACATTTTTATATTTGTCAATCTATATCGATAATTATTAAAGCCACTGAGATATTATTAAGAAAAACGCCATTATTTATGAAACTATGCTTCAAAATCTTTTAAATTTGAAAAATTAGACTTTATTGAAAGTTTATTGTATCGATATTTTATATTTCTTTCATTAGAATTCAACTTGTATACAAGCAGTTTATGAACTATATGGATGAAATGTAATTGGATATTTGTACGATGTGATTCAAACTTAGCCTAATTTTTTGATGTAACGAATTCAGTATATGTGTGTCGTTACGTCCAACGTTTATTGGTTTTAAATGTGGGGGTGGTCTATACGAAGTAACTGTGTTAACAATTTAAATCGTTTTATTCAATCAATTCAATTTTATTAATGAAATTAGATACGTATCGAATTCCACTATCAGAGTAGTTCCGTATTCTACACTTTTTTATAGACTGTTCGAGTACGCGTTATGCTTCCAAGTGGCGAATGGATAGAACTCGAAGACGATTTCCAGGTAATTGCTTTCAACTTCCTTTGATTAGAGAGCACAGAGCTATTACAGTTAATATTCTATAAGTCGATGGTCTCCTACATGATATATTCTATTATTTATTAGCTTCACGCTCCCGGACCTCCATTTGCTAGTGTTACATATCGACATTTCTACTGCGATATATTCGATTAACTAAAAGTTCTTGGTGTAACTGATATCATCAGCGTATGGATTATGTACTGTAAATGATTCTTACGTACATGTTGATTTGTATGCTATTTGTATCTTTTTGAAAAATAGTGCTACACCTAAAAAGGCAAATTTCAATGTTTTTAAATTATGTAAATGTAACAGTTAATTTTTTTGTGTTTCATTCAAATTAATCATTTGCATCAAAAGTACACTATCAAATTTACCTTTAAATCTCTCGTGGGAATGCTTTCATAGCTATAAGGTCAGTACACTTAGTCCATATTTTTTTACATTAGATTTGTTTATAAGCAGACATATATATATATTATAAAGAATTCAGGCATTATATTTCAAAAAGTGCTATATTTTATGGCTAAGCTGCAAATTTCAAAAAACACTACTTTTGAAAAAATATGTCGAGAAACTGTACTTCATGTTCACATTCACTGTTTTTCCTTTATAGTTGATGGTCTTGGAAGCAGTGGATAGCGAATCTTCTGTTCTTGACATAATTGATAGATTTACAAATGAGGATGAATCGATGGAGCCAGTCGAGGTTATCAAAGCACTAGAGTCATTGTATGAATTGCGCTTGATAGCATTATAGCCTTAATAATATAGAGCATGTGTCTCAGAAATATTTTTTGTTCATTGCTACTGACTTTTAGAAAGGTATCTATAGAGAATAGTCATATCTTGGTTCCAATTCTTCCTTAAGCTTTAAAGCGTGTGCACGTGCTTTATTCTCAATTTTTACTACTATTCGAGTAAAATTCGAACGGATACTGTTAGAATCAACATCTAGATACCAAAATGCTTAAAGATTTCTGGATAGAATTCAATGAAATTTAGTTGAAGTCTTTAACTGTGTACATTACAAATATAAAATTTTGAAGTCAACATATATATTTTTTATTTAAAGTATTGTTCTTATAGGTATAAAACATCTTGTATTGTTTTCATATGATACTTGTAAAGTTTATTGCAGAGAAAAATAACCCCATTGATCAATGCATTTAACAAAATTCTTGCAAGATTTGCCTATTTTAAAAACTATATATATTTTCATGAGATTGAAGCCAATATTAATTCTTTCCATTCTGATATATTTATGCTGCATAGGCTTCTATAAATTCTTTTTTTATACGGATACTAATAAACGAATAAAAAACCATAAATTTTTGGAAAATTTTGAAAAATTAATGTTCTCTATACTTCATTTAAACTCTAATAAACTTTAAAGAAGACCAAAACCATAATTTGCTTAAAAAAACTTCCAGTAATTATGAAAAATCCTAAATTGCCTAGTAGTTCAGTGAAAAAAGTTTATTCTTCACCTCTGATACTAAGGAAATTTTAATTTCATATTTGCCTTTTATGGCCCAAGTAGTTTGATCAAACCTACAATAAAATTTTTCAGAATTACCGCTAAAAGTATCTCTTCAGTGAAGATACTTTTTAAATCTGTTTCGGAATATTGCTTACTGTAATTGTCCCACTGACCATAAAATAATTGTAGATTACTTCACATTTCATTTTGACATGGTACTTCATTCTGATATGCTATGGCATGCTGACATCATTGCTGACCAAATCCATATCTAATATTCTTCCGATCTTTCAATTCCTGCTCGTTAATCATCTTCCTATTTCACTTCTGCTTTTGTTACTTGTGGCATTATATATTTGCTGTTGGGACAGTACTATCAGGTTTAGTAATTAACTTTCTCCAAATCATACTTAATCTATTCTAAAATTGCAAGAAGTGCTTTTAAACCGGGATTTAGATCCAGAGAACTTCACAAACATTATAATGAATGTGTAGATTTAACACCAAAAAAATATGAGTTGGACCACTTTTAGAAACTAAATGAAGAGTTTTGGAGAACATATGTTACATATATTGATTTGTTATTAGGTTGAACTG
Source organism: Vaucheria bursata (assembly GCA_032358265.1). Taxonomy (NCBI): domain Eukaryota; class Xanthophyceae; order Vaucheriales; family Vaucheriaceae; genus Vaucheria; species Vaucheria bursata. Next base: position 41,591 of record JAULBW010005191.1, on the reverse strand, counting down.
TAGATTTCAACTTCCTGCATCTTGAAAAGAATGCTATTTTGTGGACTTTTTCGTGTCCACAATGTAAGATAATAAAGTTACATAATATTGTATGGTATACGTACCAGTGCAAAAAGATGATCGAACCTACACATACTTCAGGTTTGTTACTGTAATAGTTCCATGAAACTGCTTTCAGCTACTCAAGAGTTATGCCATATTTTAACAAAACTGCAGCAGATATCAATAGTGCAATTTTCATTTTTGAACTGGCCAATCAAGAATATATCACAATTTTTGATTTGGCCAATCAGGAACAATTTACTGAAATTTTAAATGTTAAATACAAAATTCACTTAGGCTTGAAAAATGGAAACCGCATATGCTTATGCGACATTTATCACCAATGATCAATGGGTGATCGGAGCCGAGGTGCTCATGAATTCATTGAAGAAGTTTAGTGCTAGCAGTGACATAGATAAATTAATTTTAGTAACGCAAGAAGTTTCTCAAACAGCGCGCACGAAACTTCATAGAACTGGAGCAAAAATTCATGAAGTGGACGCAATCACGATTCAAAATCCTGAACTTCATGGTCATGTCAAAAGCTGGACTGACGTTGGTTACACGAAACTTGCCATATGGGGTCTGACTAGCTACTCAAAAGTCTTTTACATCGGTAATCTAACCTTGTATAGATATCAAGTACAGCTCAATCACTAGAAATTATTGTGTTTGTTAGTAAATTTAGTGATAACATTAAGTAAAAAATTCTTGCATATAGTTTTTTATTTCAATATTGCTAATTTTCGATTTTTGAAAACGAAAAATAGAAATCTTGAAAGAATAAAAAGTAATGATGAGCGTAAAATATAAAATTTGCCATTGCACTGCAAAGAATTAATGTTAGATGCAATTTATAGCAAAAAAAAATGTTCAAATCTTTTTATCATTGAAAAATTATTATTCTTGGATTCCATGCATACTTGGAATACATAAAAATTCAATTTTCATTTACTCCCACATTATCAGCCGTGCTGATGTAGGTACAAAATATCTGCTCTTGTAGTACCTGCTTACTGTTTTACATAGTCGTATCGATCTAGTTATCATCTTAAACCTCCTTCTATTTTTGAAAGGAGTTCTTATGTAAACCATGTACTTTTCAAGTTGCACTGTTGCTATTGTTAAAATCTTAACATGCCAAAAAATCTTTCAGATTACTGTTATAAAGTAACTGTTACGGTTTGAATCCTACGATCCACAATACAAAAACAGTGTTACTTCCACAGTTTTATATTTAATTCAGCTTATATCTTTTATAGATTGGTATATTCATTTTGTTGCATACAAAAAGGATAAAGATTGTAAATATTCATCTGGAGTGCCTTAAATTTTCAATCTTCACTGGACATTTTATTTCAGATGCGGACTGCTTAGTTATGGATGATGTTGCTGAAGTATTTGATCGTGATGTAGAATTTGCTGCTGCTCCTGACGTGTTTCCTCCTGATCGTTTCAATGCTGGAGTTATGCTGATAAAGCCAGATTTGGTAGATTACTCGTTCATGCCTAGCTGTATTTGCTTTATTTTGATGCAGACTAGTATAGTATACTATCCAATATACTCGCCATTATTTGAATAATCGGTTGCCGAACAATTCTATGTTGCAGTATAATGAATGTATATAAATGTTTCACAGCTAGCAGCTTTATTAATAAAAAATGGTAATCTTTTACTTTTATTAACCATCAAAATGTGTCAATCTGAAGCAGAACTCGGCACAATATGACTTCTTTATTTTATTGCTATGAGTGGAAATTCGATAAAATGAATTTGCTGTATCCTAATATAACTATATTTGCAAAAAATTTATGTGCATCAAGTGTTGTTAACATTGTTTACAATGAAATGGTTATGTGCATGAATGCAGTGTTGTTAGCAATGTCCATATGTTATTTACAGAAACGATACTGTAAACAGAACTTGGCAAACCTTTGAAAGTCTACTTTCATATTAGTATGTTCAATATATGATTGAAAAAAATGCTAAAAATTTATGTGAAATTTCCACCGATCAGATATGCTTAGAAAGTGAATTTGGCATTTGCCATATTTTGTTTAGGCTGTATTGAACGATATGCTGGATAAAGCTAAAACGATGCACTCTTATGACGGTGGTGATACAGGGTAAGTCTGTATATTATTGCAAATACAATTACTACTAGTAATACCATTAACAGTACTATTACATATCACCATAAAAATTCCAATGTTTGCCAAAATATAACGCCTCGGTGTCATTATTGAATACTTCCAAAAATTAATTCTCGAAACATTTTGCCTAACCATGTTAGTGCAATAATAGTTTATATATATAGTAAAAGTATTGTGTTATTGCCAAAATATGTCCAATAATTTTTGATGCACAATTTTGGTGTTCTATTCAAAAGCAACTTAGCGGTGCTACATTCGAGGGAGATAGTGGCTTCCAGTTCCTTACAATGTACATTCATAATAATTTGATATAGTATTGGCTCTTTTGACGATTTTGGAAAAATTACTCTGTGAACATCATGAGGCATACATGAAATACTTCTTTTACTGATAGGAAAAGGCAAGTAGTTTGTCTTTTCAGTTTGTATGTTGTTTCAATCGTATAATAGCTATTTTCTGTTGTATTTTTTTATAGATTTTTAAATGCATATTATCATAACTGGTTTGAGTTACCTCAAATACACCGACTGCCGTTTCGCTATAATGCTCAAAGGACCTTGTATTGGATGACGAACAAAAGAAATCCAGGGTACTGGAAAGCTATTGAGCCTATTAAGGTAAATAATGATTCTATAATTATTTTAGTGGATTCTGATTGGCATGATATTTTTTCCAGTGCGACTGAATGATTCATATAACCGCCTCTGATTTATAAAATTTATTTGGATATATTCGAATACAACATTTGCTTGGTGCTAATGAATTTATTGGGACCACCAATAATTCTCGTTACATCCAAAATTTGTTTTGTCAAAGTTCGTTAATGTCCGAAAGTCTGAGGCTGAACTGGGACACGGTGCGAATCAATGGAGATCGGCTATAAATGAAAATTTCTTGAAAACGAAAATTCGTCATATCCGATGTTTATTTTTTAAATTATCCCCTATAAAAATGTTAATTGAATATAAATTTTTCTATCATGTAGATTATACATTTCAGCAGTACACCAAAGCCATGGGAGGACACATCTAGAAAAGGCGATCTTGAAATGTTATGGTGGACTTCGCTTGCCGCATCTCAAATAGCATTATAAACTACTGTTGTGCTGCTACACGATGGAAATTTTTGCGCGGACATTATCGAATCGACTCAGAAGATAATTTTCAGTTTTTTCACTGAAATAAGAATATGTCTGTGTGCACGGGAATACATAGTTCTGTTACTCTTACGAACAAAGTTCAATATACCATGCATCCAAATCTTCAGCATGCTTTCTGATAGGTTTCAATTTAATCTTAATTCAGTTCAATAGATTTTCACTGTTGGGCATTATTACATTTAGATAAATCAAATTTTTAAGTTTGTTGTGTTTCCTTTTTGTTTGGACAAATAAATTTGTGGGCATGCAAGTCACCGATGACTGAAGCACTTTGAGGACTTTAACTGTCTTAAAAGCACAATAAACATTTTCGAGGTTAAAAATGAAAGCACTGCTTTCCATCAAGTAAAAGATTATTCTTTTGAAAAGTTCATTTTTATGTAAAATTGAATGTTTTGTAATGGTTCTAATCATTAGTCAAGTTTTTAGGAATTGATTGAAATTCATTGAACACTTTTATGAATTGATTGAAATTCATTGAACGCTTTTATGAATTGATTGAAATTCATTGAACGCTTTTATGAATTGATTGAAGCTCATTCAAATTTCATAGTTGAAAATCATTAAAACTGTTAAATTATCCATATTGATTTAAAATCATTGAATTGTATCCGTTCTGTGCAAAGCAATCAAAGTCTTCTTTTGACATAACCAGTAATTGTATTTAATATTATTTTATTACTATACTAGCACGTTAGTTGCTTGCTATTGCTCGGGCATCCTTGCCCCACTTCCCTCAGTACGCTGTAGGTCATCTTGTGCATCTCCCTTTGTTACACTTACTCGTTTTTGTTGCTCAAATAAGGATACGAAAAATTCTACTGTATTGCTCACGTCATCAGGATTGGACCTAACAATGTATCAATATATATAACTTCCGTGGCCTCGAAACTCTTCTATTTGTCACTTTTTTTGTGATATAAAGAACAATTGATTTGCAGAATAATATTTATTATGCGTTTTTAGGAGATAAAAAATGCATTGATCAGGATGCTGTTAGACGTTTTGTCATCAAGACCAGAATAAATCTGGCTTCAAAATTTGGACTACTTAGAAAGATTTAAACGGAATACCTCTTCCCCCTTAGAGTTATTCTATATATGATATTAACTCTAAAGATATTTAAATGCTTTCAGCACCGCTTAGATTATTTCTTATAGTAATCATCTTTATTGCTGGAGGTGCATTCTCTGGTCCGATCATTATCTATGAAGTGAAGAACCCATATTCAATTGACACCATAGTAAAAAATTCGGATATTAGCGTTACCTATCAAACGTCAATTGAAGATCCTAAATGCGACGTTGGATTAGAATGGTCATATAAACGGGATGGACTTTTGCCGTCGGGTATTTGGGCAGGAAGAGTGAAAAAATTTAAAGGATATTTAGTTTGTGCTCTAATTCGGTGAGATCACGATTCTTGTTTCGCTGTACTATGCTGCGTTTTCAACTCACTCATTTTATTTGTAGTGCGGATCGTATAGCAAATACAGCAACTCTGAATGTTGATTTTCATGACGGAAATTCATCGCTGGCAACTAAATTTGATTGTCGCAAAGGACTTGGTCCTGTTCAGTTACATAGTCAATTCTTTGTAGAAGAGCAAGTAAGCATTATATATTTATGCAATGAAAACATATACAGAGCTAAATTTCTCCTTCAATTGTTATTTACCCAATATGAAAATGGCATCACGGTAGTCTTATTGTCAGCATGAAAAATAAAAAAATCAAGCACTACGTACATCTCTTAGATACAGTGCTTTGTCTATATTCATGACAATTATTTGAGGTATTATGAAACTTAAATAAAATTGGAGAAAACTGTAACAATTTTCACGAATTGAATTTATACCCATTTAGTAAATTTATGATTTCATTTCAAATTTTAATCATTAGTATATGTGAAAGATTAAAAATTTGATATTTGATTATTTAGCTTTCAGTTATATGGTTCTTTGTAATGCTAATTTGAAGTTCACGAGGCAATAGAAAAACCAACAGTTACGTTTATTTCAATATCTGTTTCAAAGCTGCTATATATAGATTCCATTCTGAATTTTCTCACATCTCGCCAACTTTCAAAAGAAAATATTGTGCTCCAAGATTATACATTCAAAATGCATCTCATAATAAATATGGCTGAGAATAAGTTTGCTTTTATATTTGAAATAATTTAATTTGCAGGAAATGAGTGTAGTGAACCAAGACCGATTATATCCATTTCCTCCGCTCTTCTTATATTTGTAAACTAAAATGAACCATTAATCAGTAATGTCATAATTTCATTGCAGTTTTCAATCTATCAAAACCAAATTCCAGCATAAAATGCCAGTAAATTTGGTAAATGATTTCAAATTTTTTTTGCTGTGTAAATAAGTGAGCTATAGTATTGACAGTTTTTTCACCTAGTTTAACATTCTAGAACACTGGCAATTACTTTGTGTGCTAGACAGAAATATTACATAATGTATTGAGTAGTCTACTATGCTTGAATTATTCAACCTTTCCATATCGGGATGTTTTTCATTCATAAATTGAATTTTTTTAGAATGTTGAAAATTTTAATTTACTATTGTACAGAAAATTGACTTTGCGCTGGTGCACGATTTTTTGCAAAGGACAGGGAGCATTTTATTCAGTACAATATTTCAGCCAAATATCAATGTAGATTTATCACTTAAGGTACGTAACAATTACTCAGCTTCTTTAATAATACCACTAGCAGCGTTATGAAAATTTAGTAAGGCCACTAAAATTGTTAGAAAATGGTTTTTTCCGAAAATATGCAGATTTTTATTCGTTTTTTAGTTCGCCGGCCTTATATTTCACCTCGGCTTCAGGTGAGATAGGTCAATTTGAAGTATGGTTACATTCAGATGTGCAGCTTTTCCCTAAAATATTTCAGGTTCGCGGGCTTTGAAAAATGAATAAAAGGATGAATCTATATGTGTAAACCATAGTTGTCACCAAATTTTATGAGATGTGGTTCACTGATATTGAATTTGAGATTGATCAAGTAAGCGTATGAATTAATTTATAATTTAATCAACTTAGCTTACAACTGTTTTTAAATCTGCTAGTAATTTTATTGTTGCCACATTGAAATGGCCAGATAAAATCTTACATATTTTTTGGGCTTTTACTTTAATGCCTATCAAAGTACTTTGAATACGTTGATCATGTAAAAGAATTCAATTCCATATAATTTTTAAAGTTTCTAGTGGTAAATTTGAATGTCGAAATTACACATTTTGGCAAGCTATACTTGACCAAGGGCATTCATTAGGCCATTTATTTATTTTTAGTGTGATTTTTACAATGAAAAGGGCTCATTTTGAGCTGAAAAGCCATCCAAGTATGTATTTGCCCTTTCGAATCTTCTTTCAGTACTGATCTATTTACAGTTCTTTATTTGCCTATTTTACATATTTACCCAAATAAAGAAAAAAAATTAAATTGGAAGAAAAATTATTTTTTGGACCAAAATTGCAGAAAAGTCTAATTTGAGCTTAAATCTTTCTTAGCCAATTACTGGCACTGTTCACATTGGTACCTTACATCATCAACACCAAGCAGCATTTGAATTTTTTCAAATGTTTCAATAAATTCAGTATAAGCGTCAACTACACAATTCTATTCTCAGTTCTTGACCTGTCATCACCAGATGCTTGAACTGTCTTTTCCAACACTTTTATATTTAGTACTCAATTTATGAACTACTGGTATTCAAGACTGGAACTATAATTTATGCTGATTTTCTATAATTTTTTAGAGTATACAGTTTTTGAAATTTGGAATGTCCACTGTAAATTTCACTTTTGTTTTGTCGACAGGAATCAGGAAATTCTAGTTTGAATGTATCGCATCAACGAAAAATAAAAGCAGATACAATCGTAAGTTTGGATTAAAAACATAATGACGACACTAAGACTTTATTAGCGAATAAAAATGCCTTAGAATTATTCTAGTTTTTATGACCAATCGAAATTGAGCAGCATTTTTTTGTTTCCAGAAAGGTATAATTTCAATTGAACCCTTTTTTTAGTTATAATTGTTCTTTTTCATTTGACCAATCAAGATTTAGTAGGCGTTTCATTTTATGTTAAGAAGTTCAGCTGAATCCTTTTAAATATATAAATGCGCAGAAAAATGATAGAATATAAGCGCTGCCAAAGAAGTTTTAAAGGAGCACTGAGGAATGTGAAATATTATTTTTAGATATCATTATTTCACTGTCTATCCGACAATCATGTACATGCATTGTAAACTTCGAATATAACTAAATCTGCTGGGAGCACTGAATCAATTCGGCAGTTTGCTATATCCAAAAATTTGAAGTTGACATTGCTACAATATGATTTTTTCGTTTACTCTTTACGATTGAAAATTCACTCAAAGCAAATTTATTTAAAAAAATGCAGAAAAAGTACTAGAAATAATGGAAGCAGATTAATACATATATGTTTATATTCATATTGAAAGCCAAAAACACAACATATCTTTGCCTTAACTTTCATTGGCTGATACATCATTAGTCTTCTCTCCAGGAAATGAACAAAAAAGTATAGGGAAAAATCTCACAGTTCATTAAAGCAGTTCAGATTCAGTTCTTGTACAAAGCACAAGTCATAGGTCTATATTTTTGCACATTAATGATATGTGGGTGTGCACATCCATGATAAGTGATAAGCATAATGAACTGTAACTCTTTGAAATGTACAGTTCATTTTTCATTCAGTGCTTATCGTGCTGTTTCTAATTTCTGTGCAGTTTTCTTGTAACGTGAACGTGCTGCCATTAATGAGTTATGGGTTTAATGCTTTTGGTGAAGATTTTATCCAGTTATCTCTGTCAAAACGTATTGGAAGATATTCGAATATGAGCGTTTCTGTTTTAGATACTGGGGATATGAAATGGTCGTTCAAATCTATAGTGGTAAGCAGTAATTTGAAAGAGAAAGTTATTCCATAGTTGAATGATTGGTTATTGGAAATACCACTGACCAATAAAATTGTGCTATTTTTGTATTTCTCATGGCTTCAAAATAAGGTACAAATCAGTGAACATGAATGATATCAAGTTGACTATATATTATATTGGAAATTACATTTTTGACTAGCTAGGATCATATTTTATTTTAGAATTGTTCTATAAAGTTCTAGAACAGTATTATTCTTTCAATCTTGCATCTTCCAGAGCTATTTTTCTCTTATTAAAACAACCATATTATGTATCTAAGAAACAAAAAATATAATTTTATTTTGATGCAAATGTTAATGATTGATTTTGAAGAAATATCAATGATTTCAAAAATGACTCGATATGATGCAGTAAACTTTAAGTCTAAAAAATAACCATCAATAATTTTTCTAGAAATTTGATTTATATAATTTTTTCATGTTTTATTAAATTTCAACGTAAAAAACTTATATACTTTGTCCATCAAGACATTTTACTCTCTTTTGCCAAATTATAAGATTCTGTTATTTTAAAAATTTCAATAATTGAAACTGACTTTGAGTTGTTCTTTTTTTGTGAATCAGTCAGGATCAATTGCCAAAGTTTCTCTAAATGTTTGCAAGAATGGAGAGAGGCATACATCGCTCACCATAAAGCGTATTTTACAATAATATAATGTTTCTATTGGCCAAAAATATTTAGCTAACCAATCTGGTGCTTTATTGTACTCCTTAAAGTCGATTGCATAAGTAGCTGAAAATTATAGGGGTCATAATTTTACCCACTTGATCTTTTTAAGAAAAAAAACTATAATCATACTATATATTTGTTATGTGACTTATATTCATTTTGCCTAGAATTTTTTGTTCTAGGAAGCTAAATTTTTGTGATGATTTAAAACTCTCGATGTCTGTGTCAAAGATTTCAAGTAGGTTATACAATTATGATATTAAACTTTTAAATTATTTACCGCAAAAAAAATCACTTGCTACATGTAGCTATACATTTGTTTATATTATGCAGACTAGTGCAAATAATACTAGTACAAGTTGTATGGAATCCAGTATACTGGTCACTATTCTATCATGTAGTTTCTAAAAAATTAATTATGATTTTCAATTTGAAGTATAATTGTGCACTTCAATATTTTATATCATTATTTCTGATTCTTTCATACGCAATAATGAACTGTTCATAACATTAACATCAATTTAAGTTTGGTCTACTGTATTACTGTTATACATGCCATTGCACGTATGGTGCCGCACAGAAGCTGCCATGTCCTACGAGAATTTATTCGATCAAGAAGTCATAAAGCTTTGAACTTTTCTAGGAAGAAAATAAATGCAGCACAACCTTTGTTTGGCGATGTGTCTTTTTGAAATTTATTTCTGCGCTACCGTTCGTGCATCTACTGCACACCGCTGTAAAGTTTTGTAAGATTGCTATATCTAAAATACTGCTTTGTGGCTAGACAGATAGTTTTTGAACAGCTGATATAGTACTTTATATCACAAAAAACATTTATTACTTCGTAAATATTATATAATGATTCTTATAAATGCGCATCAGCTTCTAATGGTATATCAAAGCATGGTACTGCTGCAAAAATCTGAATTATACTTACTTGGAAAGGAAATTTTTTTAACTATGGAACTAATTTTATATCTGAAGATGAAAATATGCACTCTAATAAATTTATCTCTAGGTGAGAGAGTAGAGAAACAGTAACAAATTTGTTAGCAGTGCTTAAATACTACATACTCCTTAGACATATTTGCTGCAAAACAAATTCAATTGTTTTATGCTTGATGAGCTTATCATTTTTGAAATCCAGATTTGCATTGAAGGTATCGTGCTTTTAAAATACAGATTCTTTGCTACTAAATTTATCCCTCCTCAATACTTCTCAGTCAGGATACACTATTCCAAAAATCAAGTAGACATTATGCACTAAGTATTTTCAGCTCAGTGCTCTTTTTGTCCAGAACAAAAAACCATGGCATTCATCTCTCTTGTGAAATTGAGCATTTCAGCAAGTGGCAGTCAGGACCTTAAGGAGTTATTACTGTCAGGACCTCAGGAAGCAGTTACGCATTCAGGCTTTGAGATGTCAACAATGTTAGTGTTAATGGAGTTAATATATAACTACGATAGCCCGCCATTTGCTAGCTGTGTTCTGACTTTGTTTTCTTTTCACTAGTGACAACACAAGTTGCTGTTTTGTAATAATACATATGCATTGATATCCTGACTATCATTCTGTTTTGGTTCTGTTTCTATCTTTTCCGCTTTGAAACTCTAACAGTAACCAGATTAGTGCTACATCTAGGGTAGAGAAAGTATCAACAGTAGAGTCCAATCTATTTTGCTTAGGTCTAAAGTAAACTATACTAAAGATGTTGACCTCTGGTTTAGTGAGTGCATTAGAAAACGCAAACTGATTAGCTGCAATGCCCAGACCTAAGAGTTTGACAAATATATTTGCATCAAAATAATGCATCATCTCTTCTGCAGGACAAGTTGTGTCAGGAATTAGCCCGTAATATGGTTAATCCCTTATCTTTGTAGTTGCGGATATTCTGACAATTTGAAATATGTTCTCAAAAAGAATGTTCTCTTTTTGAGAACATGATGCTTCAGTTTCTAGTTTAGTGTTGCATTTGAGAAGTGATCTCACTTCTCGCAACACAGGTTAAGAATAATATACTTGTTCCAGGCTGTTACTCTCTTGTGTTGTTCTCTTGTGTCCTCATATCTAGCCTCTGCATCTTGACAAGTTGTTAGAAAAATACAAACACAGCAAACAACATAAAAACAGAAATAGTAATTATCAACCTACATGTGTTGCTGAAAGTGAGATAACTTTTGCAACATACAAAACATAGTAGCATGAATAACAGGGTTCAGTTCTCTGATATATTTTGAAACTGAAACCAAACTGGAACCAAGCTGAAACCAAACTAAAACCGAACTGAAACCGAACTGAAACCAAAATCAAAACATCAACAAATTATACTGCAGCTACAGAATAGAATTAACTCCCTTAGGTGTTAGTTCCTAACACAAGTGCATTATGATTGACATCAAATCATATTTTAATGAAGTTGCATGTGCATGTTTTAACCCTTTGCAAAGAAAACTTTATATGTCTTGATATCCTTAAAGCTGGAAGCACATAATATATTCAGACATCTAAGAGCCAAGAATTTTCAGCTGGAGAAATTAACTTCCTTGGAGAATAAGGCTTTCTTTAGCAACATATCAAATTCTACAGTCTGTCTCTAGAAAGTAATGTGAAATCTGCACCAGCTACACATTTGCGCTGGTGAAAATTATGATATAGCTTGTAAAAATCAAGTACTGTAAAATCCAGCAAGACAAATTGTAAATGCTTTACAATCTTGTAGGTTTTATCATACATTTTTTGGTGGCAGGCAAGTCATTCTATGGACAATTTATCTCATAATTAGCATGCACAATAAAATAAATCAATATCTGCAGATTAAAACTAAAATATCTTCAATAGCGGTAAAAATGGATTTGAATTCTGCATTTACCAGCACTTCATGGCAAATTTTTGACTTTGTCAAAGGAATCATGATTGCATGCACTGAAACTCTGACAAGATTTATTTAATCTCAACATTTTCTTGGTAAGACAGACTAGTTTGACAATTGAAGATGCACTTCTAGCTGTGCTAAATAATTATCTTGAGCACAGGTCAAGACAGGTATCGAAGCTTATCTAATCAGGTACCATAATCTAAGGCCTCTTTCACGTTAGAGATATAATGAGATGCATACTAGCCAGATTTTAAATTTGTGTTGGAAAAGATAATAAGATAGCTATTAAAAATCATGCACAATAAAACTTTAAAAATTGGGAACCTTGGTAGGGTAGATAGGTAACAAGATTACGAGCAGTTTCTGAATTTGATTTACCTTTCATTGACAGACACCTTGCTACATTGAACTAAATTTTCTACTGCAAATTATTTTCTAAAGGAAGAGCCTTCCATACTACCATTTTATGAGCAGCAAATGTCTGGGAATAGTTTTTCATCATGACAATTAATTTTTTTGACTTTTTATAAAAATTATCCTTTGAATGTCTTGGAATCTTCCATTGAGAGATATTTGAGCACTTAACGATAAGGGTGTCTGACTGAAGGGATTTTACTGTATTCAAATTATATATAATATTTCCTCTCTAGAGGAAATATTTTTCATTGGATTCCAACTTCATGAAAATTTTTTATTTTGCCAGAGAGTAAAGAATCTGTTTCAATAGTTAAATATAGAACCCAAATACCAGTTTTATCACAGGCAGCATTCAATCAAAATGCCAAATTTAACCTTTCAATTATTTATCAGGCAAAATAAGAAAATATTTAGCTAATGAAAGGTCAAATCTGGCTTTTAAAACTTAATCGACGAAAGAAAAAAATATTCAGAGATAAAAAGGCCAAATCTAACCTAAGAAAAAAAAATTATTAAATGTTAAGAAGTCAAAGCAAATTCTTCTTTTCAAAACCAATGCTTCAATAAATCCAATTTTCTATATTAAATGCAGTTTTCCTAGAGTCAAGAAATTTTTAATCAATCAAGTATGCTAACCAATGAAAAATTAGAACAGGCCACGGAAAATTTTTTTTAGGTGTTAAGAAATTTATCTGCAATTCGACCTTCCACCAGAACAAACCCATCATGAGTCGAAAAGTCATCAAAGCACGTGTTCGTCCTTTCGAATTCTCTTTCATTACTGACATTTTTGTTCTAAAAATCTATTTTCAGTGGCCTATTCTACACATTCACCACTGGACCAAAGAACAAAATTCAAACCAAAATGTAAAATACCACATTATCTAATAAGCCTTTATAGTAAGGAATCACTTCATATCTATACAAATATTTTATGCGTTACAGCAAATTCTCTTGAACAAAATTACGTGCTTCCTGCCTCTTGAAAAATGTCCATGAAACAAGTCCAGCAAAAATAACCAGCAGTAATAAGCACGAACTGCCAACTCGACTTATCGTGCGTATATGCCGAGCAAAGCCAATATCTAGTAGTCCTTTACGACCTCGCGTTAGCCGGCGCTGAGATTTGGCGACGACCGGATTTGCATCACTGTCAACAACTATTCGACAAGTTGCTTCTAGCCTTTGATTCATGCTAGTGCACGAAAATAATGACATTTTCTGAGCATCCCCTCCGTGTGAACGCAGCGAAAGAGCACTTTGGAATAACAGAAAAATCAAGTTTAATGCACCGTTTATAATCATAAAATATCCTTGAAAAAAAGTTCCATAGATTTAGTGATGAAAATTACAGATTTACCATCAGTAAAAAATGAGAAGTTTAGCTGTATGGAATCAGCATATGGAACAATTACATAAAATATTCAAATGCAAGCTAAAATTATAAAATGAAAAAGAGTAAATTGAAAGATTAATTAAAGTGATACTAAAATACTGATTCTTATAGCAACTCGATAATGAGTGATTTTGCCATTTTACTAAAATAATTTGAAAAATATATAATAGGGAAATATTGCTAACATGAGGATTTACATTGGATATCAAATGTAAATCTCAATCATCTGTGTCTAACTATCTCTTGCTAGCTGCCATTGGCAATTTTATCTTATAACGAAATACTTTAAACTAAAAATGAAGCTTCTTTCCTGACGACTGCACCCTTTACATTACTAGTGCAAGTGAAATTCCAAGCACTTTATTTATGATTGACCTAAAATTGAAAATTTTATTTTAAATATTTTCAAATTTCACTGACACTATCAAAGAAATAAGCTATACCTTCTGCCATGATTAGTGTGCATATAAGTTCAAATAGATAAATAGAGAAATCAGTACACAAAAAAATAAGAAAGATTATAGATTGACGCAACTCAGATTTGTATATAATAATATATAAATGACTGATACTATCATTCATTCAATTCAGTTGTCCACATATTGGCTCATCTATTTATCCGTTTGAAAATGTATGCACTCTAACAATGGTAAAAAGTACAGTTATTTAAAGCTAAGATCGATAGCAAAGGTAAAAAATACGCACCATGGAAGCCAAAAGCTCAATTTCTTATAATACTCGAGCGTTAAACACTCTCCACTTGGTCGTTCTACCCGCCTAGGGGGGTCCCCAAAACGCCTCCGAATAATATGCATCATCTGATCATTGAGAGAAGCAAAATATCCTTCTAATACTCTTGATGCTTCATCGACCAATAAACGAGTTTCATTTGAAATCATCGCTTCGTTTGTAGCTATGTCGATGATATCATCTGTGTCATCAACAGCAAGCACTCTAGCAGATCGGAGTCCATGTGCTTCAGCTTCGATTATGATTGGTCCGTTGATAGTACAACGTCCAATCCCATGGACTTGTAATAAGTACTGTCCTCCCCCTAGTACTCGGGCATCATCGATTTGTACAACTGTGCCCATAGATCCAGTCTCAGGAGATCGAAGCATCACAAATCGGCGACTTCCGCTCAAACATCTGGTTCAAAACATAAGGATATTGATACTATAACGCAGGATAGGAATAATTAAAAACTCTGAACAGTGAGAAACAGACCATAAAATCAAAAAAAGAAAGGTCTAAACAGTATACTTTCTCATGCTGTTGGCCAATTTTCAATCTGAGTAAATGCATTGATTTCTCTAGTTCAGCTTTTTACATTAATACTAAGCACATTATATTTGGCAACCTTGAGCAAAGACCCATTCAAAAAAGTTTATTAAAATTTTAAGGGTGGGTTTTACACGCTTCAGGGTTGTAATAAAATAATTTTTTTTATTTTTTGAAACACAAATTGTTGAGATCTTGAAATGTTCAAAATAAATCATTGATAAATGCAAACTGTAAAAATTAATAGTTGTATAAAAAAGAACATTAGCTGCATTGATTATTGGAAAATGTAATAGAATATTTTCAGCCTAAAAAGTGATAATGGATAAAATTTTAAATTTAAATTAGGTTTGAAACATTTGTTTCAGTGTAATCCTTATATCCGATGTAATTATAAATTATTGTACAATGAGCCTGCTCTAGAATAAATCATTTCTGAGTGTTCGATACTAAAATTTAATTTTATGCTTTCTCAGGCTGTGATAAAAATCTTAAATAATATACGCTTATTAGAATTATTGTATGCAATTGAAATAAAACAGAAAATCATTTTTCCATAGGTGATATTTTATCGTAAAATAGAAAAATAAACACAGTTCGCTCGTTCTCCATGGTACCTGGTGACCATGATTACATACTGTGGCTCATAAATAAAAACCGTGACAGGCTGACCCGGAAAAACGATTGAATTTCGGTCCTGAAAAAGAGGCATCTCGACACTGCCATCTGGTAAGAAAACAGCGTCTTCGCCCAATGTAAGCTTCTTTTTTGCTACAGCCGCTTCAGCCAAAGCATCCGCCCTAGCTTCCTCCGTCCTCGCGGCATACTCACTTGGAAAATGTCGTTTGATAAAGTTCATCATCGATACATTGACGGATGCATCGGCAGCACTCGAGAGTACAGGTGCCCTGCAAACCGGACAGGATTGCTTTAACTTAAGAGCCTGGCGAATGCAGGAGCGGCAGAATGAGTGACCGCAGCTGAATGAGAGAGGTTCATAGAAAAGCCTTAGGCACAGAGCACAGTCGAAATCACAAGATCCTGCATCGAAATCAGATGCTGCATATTGCTTAGATGATTGAGACCCATCTATTACAGAATATTGCGACATTTTATATTCAAAAGATTTTGTTCATCAACGAAAGACATTCATCAATGAAGATGTAGAGAGAAATGATATATGCTGAAGTAACTTTGGGATGACGTTTTCAGCGCAAATATACATACGAACGTACGTACATGAAAAGTCAGTGCATAGACAATTTTTTTTATCATTTTCATATAAAAAAATCAAGATTTTTAGTATATATTACACGTGGGTTTTAATAATTCAAAATTTAATTTTCTTACATTTTATCAAGTATCTATGCTCTTGGGGAAAATTGCTGGAAGTGAGGCTCTGCCGATCCGCAATTATTGCTAGTTGAAAACTAACTCCAAACCCGTGCGCCATACGTGGTGCCAATTTATGTCGCTCCTTAAAGGAGCCCCCATGTACTGAAATTGGAAGGAACATCCTCTCAAAAAATCCTCTAGAAATAATTACCATAAGATGGCACTATAGACTCCTCCTGCAACGTGACTTATGCTATACACACTACTGGAAAGTTTTATTTGCAAGTATTCATACTGGAATGTCTGAATAATTCTAAGGTGCCATGTACATTGCTAGTGATGTTATTGAGTGGCATTTCACATAACTATTCCTGGAATATTTCTGGGTTATCTCTACTAGCACCAGAGTAATATGACACCTTACTGAAAAACAGCTGAAAATAGTGCACGAACCCTTCCGGCAATCAAACTTGCATGTGAATATTTTTCATTGTAGTCACCTAGGGCGTTAAATATTTTTCATTATAGTCAACTAGGGCATTAAATATTTTTCATGGTAGTCAACTAGGGCATTAAGTATTTATAGCACTTAATTTTCAAAAAGTAAAACTAGCAGTACCCATTTGGCCCTGAAAAAACTCTTTTACAATTAACTGTACAATGCACCAAACAGTAAAACAATTTTCACTGATATTAATATTGTCAAGATATTTGCCGGTCCTGCTATCTCTTTGAATTGCTATGGCATAACTGCTCTACTATGTTCATCAATGTTTGTCTGTGTTCACGTATATTTTGCCCACACTTTCTCTCACCTTTCGCCTCTTTCACCTATTTGCACCTTTTATCCTAGTTGCACCTTTAATGCCAAATCCTTTATGTCTACACCTTTGTCACAATCCTTTATGAATTCATTTGTTCTATACCTCTACAATTTGCCACGTGTCATATTTCTTATGGTTCTGTGGAAACTTCTTCACTCATTTTCCACCTACGCATGTTCTGTGTCATAATACCTCTTCAACTTACTGGATATTATTCTATTCCGCTCTATCTCCTGTCATAATACTTTAATCTCCGTCTTCAACTATTTGGATATTATTCCAGGATAGTCATCAATCTTGTAATCCCGCTTTCTTCAGCTTCATTATCAATTACTCCGTTTTACTCCGCTTTATTTCCGCCAAAGATAATTTCTCAGAACTACTTAAATTATTCTGGAATTGTTACAAGCTGTCAGAATCTAATATATTGCCGTGCGATTTGCTATTGAACCGTGATTATTGTGTTGTAAAATGTTATGATTTGTGTACAATTCTTTCAAAGAATTGTGCTCATCATATCTTTTGTGATGTGTTGCAAGATTCATTCTTGGCAGCACATGAAGTAGGTTCTAATATACTAAATTAAGCGTGTATCTCACTTGTGTTTTTGGTTTACCTTGTGTTGCTGATTATATACGTGAGATTTGGAAATTAGATCCTTACACAAGCTTACCTATGGAAATTAATATGTTTATTTGTGGAGTAAAAGATGCAGCAAGATTCATCGGAGAGACAGTTTCAAGGGCACTTTAAGAGGGTATACCGCAGGAGCTAGCAGGGACATGTTTATTTGTTTAGTCTTGTGTTTATGCTCACTCTTCTAAGTTTAATAAAACTTTTATATCTTTATTAAATCTTTTCTTTGCTTTTGCTGTTTGCCTGCCCTCTGCCATACATCAGACTTTGTCCACTTTAGGTACCTCTTAATATATTATATTATTGTATTGTCTCCTTCATCCTTCCAACAGATATTAAAGCTGTGAAGTTACTGATATACTTATATGCTTTAAATTACTTTGAAAGATTTTTATCAGTACTGCTAAGGCATTCTAGCATGAGTTCACCAAGGAAGGTTACTGCTGTATAATTGCGTATTGTTGCTCTATTTTGCTCCACTTCTATATAACCCTAATTATACATTTGCAGCATAAATCTCATCAAAAGTATTAGGTGGATGACTTTTATTCTACTCTGAAATTTAACCAACATCATCATAATCAAACAGTAGGCCAAGAATGAATATAAATGATACTGTGTAGCCTTATTACTACTCAACAAACACCTAGTATTAAGTTTTGTTGATTTTTCAACAAAAATTTCAAATACCTTCAACTTTAAAAGCACAGTTTAAATTATTTTGACTCGTAGAAAATTCTTTTCTAATTGTAATGACAAAGACATCAATTCATAAAAATAGATTAAATTCTGCAGCCACAATAACTTGTTAGTATTATCCAATTTCAAATTTTACTACTTGAGTTATAAAAAGATGATTCCATATCCTCTTTTATACTCTTTCTAATTCCACTGGTTGGTAATTTACTTACAATAACTGCTGCTTCTACACATGTATCATATTTTTGTGTTAAATATGCTTTGATTTTCATAAAATGACAATTTTATTACTAAAGGCTAATATAAATAAATATTGGCTATAAGTTAAGATGATTTACTGTACGATTTTTTTCCATACTTCATGGATATGCTTTGAATGTTACCAAAATTGTATTATTCAATGATATAATTTGAGAGAAAAATAATGATAAATGGCTGATTATGAGATTTATCAACATTTTTTCTATTCTTATTGAAGCATCTTTAGTTTTTTTTGCCATTTCATATAATAAAACTATTTCACAATTAGAAGTCTGTTTTCTACAATTTGCTGAAAAATCATCAACAGCTGCATTATTCAAATTTACAGAGGTTTTCAAGCAGACAATAGCAAAGTCTTAACATTATGTGTAATTAGTAAATAGATATGTGTTTTCTATTTCAGATGTAATCTTCAGATTAGAAATAAATAGGCAGTTCCATAATGAAAGGTGTTGGAGTTGAGCCATCATTAAATCATGTACATGCAAAGCATTCCACTCTTCAAAACCATATAAACTATTAAAAATGTATGCAACAATTGACAAAATCATTTAGCTTAAACTTGGATTTTAGGTCAAGACTACAAATAAAAATTACCTTGATAATCTTATTTTAGCTATTTTCATCTTGACCTAATCAACAATACATTTGGCAGAAAATAAACACTGGTTCACACAGCTATATCATCAAGAACTGTTGAATATGGGTATCACAAGCCTTGCCATGAAACAGGTGAAGCAATGACTATTATATTAAGGAGCTGGAGGTTATGGTATTTAGCATAATGATAGCACTGGTATTAACTTTCATTAGCCATTCCTAGTACAAAATCTCTGACATGGGAACTACATCTAGTACTCTGCAATTGAGTAATTTTTTCTTATAATTATTTGAGCTCATTTTAGAGGTAATATTAAACTTGAACTAATGCTTTTCAAATTGGTTGTTTAGTGATAGAAGAGGAACATTGAACACTTTGTTTTAACAAAAGATTATTAGTTTAAAAAGAAAATAGAAAAAACGAACATTACATTTAAACCTGTTCTAAATATCAGGTACCAAGTACAGTTTGATTTGCACAGCAAGTTACTCTGTACACTTTTATGGCCATTTTGAGGGTGAAAAAAGTTGGACTTCACTGTACTTGAATACTTGCTATAGCAGAAGCTATACTTAACTCCACTTCATATGAATTCAAATTTTATTGCATGCATTTTTAAAGATCACATGATTTGCTATGATATAGTCTAGCTTGTTGCCCAATACTTATTTGCTCCATTCAGCATGTTTTTCAATTTGGAAAACACTACATTTGCTTAATAGATTTCTTTGCAAACAAAATAGCCAAGATCATATAAAATCATGTCACCTTTCTTGATAATTGTGGAGGACAACAAAAAAAATGGAAACTTTATATTAAAAACTTTATTTAGACTTTATCTTGCATTTCCCCTTTGCATGCAGTTTTTGTTATGACTTAAAAACACTATTAGTGTAAGTTTGCATGTTTAGTTTATATTAAAACATAGTAGTAGCTATAGGCATATACAGGTTTATGTAGAATAACAGTAGTTAAAGTTGACTACATTCAAGATGCGGCCAAATGTAATCATAGATTTTGTAAACAATCTGTTTTTCTGCTCAGTTGCAAAAATACATTATATATTTGTGATGCTTTTCTCTCGTCTTTGACTTTTACTGTGCTTCTTTTTGGTATCGTTTTATTGATATACATTCAATACTCCTTACTGCTCCTTGTTTGTATTTTGTAGTGTTTTGAGTTACTGAGTTTGTTTCTTTTGGATCTATGCGTGTGTTACATTTTTCTAATAAAAGCTCTGTGTTTTCTGAATTTTCAAGAATAACACATGTCAACATCTCTCAACCATATCTTACTTTTACTGGAATCGTGCATGCTATCAACTTTATACTAAACAAACCTTTTACCATTCATAGTGTATTGCTATTTTAAATCAGTCTATCTGTTCTTAAAATATAGTTTTACACATGCAAATCTGCTATTTTTCTCCTCAATCTATACAAGGAGTTCATTTTGATGATTTCATATTGCGCCTTTCACTTCCAATCTATACTAATCATGGGCACAAGTTCATGTACAAATGTGATGAATAAAAACTTGTAGTGGCTAAGCTTTTATTTACCTACGCATAGTTCCTTTCGGTGCATCATGCATTTTAGAGCAAGCTAGAGCTCTGTATACCTTTCTAGAATCTCCAACTGACGACGATCTTGGTCTTCATCCAATAGTTCTTATCCTTTTCTGCATCAGAGGGTATGCAACCAGATATGAATGGCTGTTTTGAAAAATATTAGGATATTTTGGGAACATTCGAGATCAACTTATAACTTGACAGTGACTTTTATTTTCCCTTCATCCTATTATTACTGGAATACACAACATATGCTCTATGTTCGGGAAATATTGTTTTTAGTTAAATTATTGCCAGGAAGGCACAGGTTCAGATCCCATTATTTACCATAGCAAACATTGATGAGGCATTAGAGATTGTACTGGTCTAGAAAAGATGAACCAGGTAGCCGAAGCTCTCCAAAGCATAAGGAAACCTGATGCAGAAAGAATTGAGTACGATGTGTTGACGAATTCCAGAAAATTTAGAGATAGAGCTAGAATTGGAATTCTTACGGATTCGAAACAAATAAGCATGATTGTGAACAGCGCATTTTTGGTTGAATCATTTTTTAAGAAACCAGAATGCATTAATAGGTTAGACCCTGATGGAATAGACGCCCAAGCAATGATGATAAAAAAATCTGGAAATGCCTCATTTTTGGTCATTGAAAGAACTTTCGATGATAAAACTAAACGTTTAATAGCTGCTGTTTGGGTTCATTGGCATATTAATGGATCTGAATTATGCTCGGAAGTATGTCAAGGACCCACTGGAAATGTTAGTATGGTTTCTGTCTTGCCTGAGTATTCAAGTCAAGGTGTCGGAAAAGTACTACTGAAGGCTGCTGAAGAGCTCTGCAGTCAGAAACTTAATGAAGCAATGCCAAGTAATGATTCCTTTACTATGGAAATCCCAGTAGTGCATGAGAGACTCGCCGTACTACTTCCTTGGTATGAAAAGCAAGGATACGAGCGGAAAGAAAACATTCCTTTTGTTGATTCAGAAGTAGTACTAGAAGGCCATCATGTGGAGCTTGTTATACTTCGTAAAAAGATTATGTATAATCTTCAAACAAGTCAAGAAAATTTATGACCATCAAACGCAACAAGAAAAGTAAAATTTCGTTATAATTATTCAAAGATTTTCAGAATAATGTGATATCTAAATTTGTTTACGCGCAATGTTTTCTGTTGCCTTCTTTAACTAAAAGTGATCGTTTGTTATAAGAACGAATTGGAGTCGTTTTAAGAAAATTATTAATCGAGCAAATGCTATGAACCACTTCTGAACATGTGAAAAGTGGAAATTCTATTATTCCATCCCCTACGAAGGAATCTGTGCTCAATTTGGTAGCATTACAACATAAATGAAAAACAAAATTTTAACAAATTCCCCACCAAATCCAGCTGACCTCACATTGCTGCAATGTGATGCATCAAGGTTAATATGTGAAAAAGTTGCTAAGTGGACAAATACTCTTTTTATTACCTATATTATTTTTATGGGTCCACATTTTCTTTCTTTGGTTGGGTAAGCAATTCTTCAATTTAGACAACCAAGTTTATTCAAGGCATTTTGCATGATTGCAAAGAGTATACTAATTTCTTTACATAATGTTAATAACGCTTTTAGAAATCATGTTTCTTAAAACTAAAATTCATAGGTTGTTGTTACCATTTATTAGGAAGTAATTTTAAAATTTTGAAGGCAATATAAATTGTGTTATTAATACATGAAAAATATTTATTGTATCAGTATTCTTTATTGTTCAATTAATTGCTTAGTATATGTACTCATATTGACAGATATTGATCACTCATTCAGCTTCAATCTTCCTCGCTTCATGAATCTTCAGCATGACCGTACTTGGACTAAATAGACATCGCTCCTCAATTCTGTCATGTACAAAATTAAAATTTTGGCACGCTGTCACATGTTTTTTTATCTGGGTAACTGCAAATTGTCATGGTTTTAAATAAAATTTATTCATAAATAAGTGTTAATAGAGGTAAGAATAAAAATCAACGCAAAAAATTTAGTGGGTAAATTATTCTTTTTTCCTAGCAAGTATTTGAATATGAACATTAAATGTAGACATCAACGTAGCAATAACAACTTTCCAGGTTTTCAAATTAAGAAAAATGCGTCAACTGTGCAAGCCATTGCAAATTTAGAAAAGTTCATCGTACACATCTATTTTGGACAGTCTTAGATTCAAAACATTCCATGAATATTAGCTAAAGTTTTTGTTCTGAAGTCATTGGAACCATCAAAATTAGGTAGCTATGAAAATTTTATGTCGTCAATAGGAAGTCAATACGTAAAAAATTGTGAAATAAGCATATTGGAATTAACAATGTTCGGCAAATTTTTTTATGCTTAAGCAAATACCCTTCCTCATGTCTTGACATTACTGGTATGTTCTAATAAATATACTGAGATCTGATATCACTCAAATTATTCTTTTCATAAGCAGTTGGCCAAACAATAAAATTTTATTATATAACGGTTAAAAAACATAAGTCGGAGTAATTCAAACATTCATTGACATAATCTTCATTATGGTCAAAACAAAAATTGATGCAAATATTTAATTATTATAGAGAAAATTTGATATCTTCCGTAGATGGAATCATATTCAAAAGGATTGACAAAGTTTGCTACAACTACAAAAGAATTTTTCTCATGTATAATGATTTTCTTCAGAGTTTTACATTTAGAGTATACAGAAATATTGAAACGAAAGAAAAAAGTACATAAGAAAATTACGTCGCTCAGCTGGCGGTATCTCATAAAAAGCGCAGCAATACTACCTACACGTCATCGTGGCCTACATTTTACCGTAGTAGGCACATAGTTACAATCTATTTTCACCGAAATTCTTCAGTGGGACTTCTAAAACCAAACTTCATCTTTGATATCTAACAGCATGGAATTCTCAAGAGCAATCACGACAAATCGTCAAACGGATTTATTGCACTTCGCTTTCTTCTCGAATTCGATGGCATTATATTTATTGGAACCATTGTATTATTTCTAGTATGAAGTGATCGGCGTTCTTCGGGTGTATTCGGAATTGTTTGAATCGACTCGAAACCTTCTCGGGTAGCTTCCATTTGTAAGCACACAGCGCTCGTATCCTGTGAAATTGGCCTTTCAAGCTCAATTTCGGCAGAACTATTTCGCTGGTGAGCTCTTTGTTCCCCTCGGAGTTTTTTCAGCGATCCTTGAGAGGCTAAAATAGCATCGCGCTCGGATACCGCCAAGTCAATGAGCTCATCAGCATCGTGAATTTCAGCTGCAATTGCTGTTAGCTTGTCTGCACTAGCACATGCACCACTAACCTATGAGTAAAGAAAATCCGTATGAAGTTCGAGAATGACAACTTTAGAACAAATGACTAATTAAAAAAAGACAACAGAAATATTTCATAATTTGAAAAGTTTGAAGAAAAATTATAAACAATTTGTAGAATGTACAAGGTAAACAGTAGAAACATTTGTGATCTGACAGGTCAGAAGAATAACTGTCAAGGCAGTCAAAAGAAACTTTTTTTGATTGGGAAAGTCACAAGAACTATATAAAGGTGATCAACATAAATATTTTAAATCCGAAAAGTAATAAGTAGATGAATGTTATCAAACAGAAAAATATAGGGTAGTGAACAGGTATATCAGTGGCACGAAAAGTCAAAAGAGCAAAAATATGATAAATGTCAAAGTGATTCTCTTTCAGATCAACAAAAAAAGAATATTCGCTCTTCTATATTGTATACAATAAATGGTAAACAGATATTGAATTGATGGTTTATGGTGATTCGGAGAAGCATACAATCACCTCTGGATGACTTTTTTCACTTTTTTTCGCACCCTCTTTTGATGCACAAATCTATCAATATATTGAATCTTATGAATAATTAAATACTATCAGAGTTTCACTCAACTATATCTATTTAAATATATATATCCATGAATTATTAACTTTGGACCATTATAGCGAAGCATACTTCAAGCCACCTAATTGATTCCATGATGCAAATTTCAAGTCGCACCGGATCTATACATTACCTAATGCATATAAAATTTAGTAATTTAATATCTATAAGCTTTTTGAAATAAAAACAGCTGGCCATACGAAGCTATTGTAATAAAAAAGGGTTCTGACTTACTTGAAGCATATCTTCCTCAGCAAACCTTAACACGGCTAACGCAACAAAGATGAGCACATCAGCACCCTCCAACAGCAACCAATCCCAAACGCGAAGCACTGTGATTGGTGGAAGTACCCTACAAAAGAGACTCAACATCCAATCACAGGCTAACAGTTCTAGAGGTAAGCCAATTGCATCGAGGCGAGAGAGCAATAGGCTCATGCGGATAAGAGCTAATTTTCGGAGCACTGCCAAGTCGGTGTGAAGCCGAGCCATGCTAGTTGTACCCTCCCAATATCTAGGAACCACATCTATTGCCAAAGCCCTAAGAAGCCAAAATGACAGGTCTTCTCGACCCCGAGCCGTGCGAAGCAGAAAAAGAGCCACAAAATTCATAGCCTGCTTGATAAAAAGTACAAAATTCTAATGAATTTGATAAATAAATCAAAGTCCAGAAATTCTTCTTTGAAAAAAATCAAACGTGCCTTTCAAAAATATCCTGTCAAATGTTGATAATTTGTTTACATAATTTTTTTAATTTGTAACTGCTCTTTTCATGACTTTAACATTATTATGGAAATACTAATTGCTAATCTCCGCCTTGAAATTAAACATTCAGTTAGCTGCGAAAAAACAGCAACACGAAATATATAATTCTTATACGAATGAAACTTTCCTTTCACTGATATTCTGACCATTCGATCAAAGTTAGAAAATGAAAAATTCATTCAACATTATTTCTTCGAATCATATTCGGTGAAAATTATTACCAGCAACTCCCTGATTCTTTACGAAACAAAGTAAATTCCAGATGTAACGGATTCATGGAGACCTCCGAATTAATTTAATGCATCAAAAAAGTATGTACAAAAATCTGAAGCTAAACATTGCGCAACATAATTTTTTTGTCGATTCTATGCGAGTGACAATGCATTAAAAGTGGATTTGCTATGACCTAAGATTTCTGTAAAAGCATATTTTCAATTTTCAATGACAGACCTGACAGTACCCTACATCTGGCAAGTGTAATGCAAACGATCTCAGTACCCGTCGAAGACATTCTCGTTCAAAATCTGAACGTACATAAGTCCTATTCACATCCACATCAATAGCCTCAAAGTGCCTCGATGCCCCTATCCAGTCCTTCTCTCGCCCCCCGGCACCCACCCAAAGCCCCTTATCCTCCGTAATATCCACTGAGTAGTAACCTAACAACCCCTCTTGAGAAGCCCTCCTTGCAGCCCGAGCTGCCCCGGACAAAATCAGCCACATAGAAAGCCTCAGGTCTTCAGCAGAGTGTATGGCCTGTTTGCCCATGGACTGCTGGGGGGTGGCCAGTATGTCGGGCCTAGTATAAAGGGTTAGTTCCAGCTCTGGAAGCACAGACCATAGCAAACCTCCCCCCATGGATTCGGGACGGCAGGGCATGCCAAGGAAGGACCGCACAAGTTCAGAAACATTGGAATCCTCTGAATGTTCGCTGCTTCGGAGAGTAGTTGACTATGTGTTGTAAAGGAAAATCGAAGAAATTTGGTTACAATATGTGTGATAATAATGTTAATTCTTGAGCTAAAATGTTGCACAGTAAACTTCGGATATAACAAATCTATCGAGAACATCGTTACATCCGAAATTCATTGTATCTAAAAATCTGAAGCCGATCTTGACACAGTAGGAACTTTCTGTTCATTCCTAATATCAGAAGTTATATTGCCCATTGCATTAAGAGAGATCATTCAATTGAAAAACCTTTAAAAAGCCTCAGGAATCCACTCAAATGATATCTGTATAAGTGGTATGCCAAATGTTGGCCGTTTGTATGCACACTAAAAAATGTACATTTCGTGCACATACTTCGTACAGGTACTCTACAAAAATTATAAAATCACTGACTACAAATTTCAAAAAAGGTTTATTTCTCAAAAAGTCCCGTTGTTGATCAAATGACAATGAATTCATTTTCAGAGATTGCAATTACATTTTTTTATATTTTACAGTGATTAATTTAATTTTTGTAAAAAAAAGCGTATGTGCACATACAAGTGACAATTTTAATAAAGAGATTAAACGTACAGTACTACAAAATAAAAAGCTCATGTACTAGGTAATCAATAAATAAAATTTATTTCAACTTGGCCAAAAAATCCATTTTCAGGAAAGTTATCATCGGGTCATAGAAAGTGATTTCTTCCATTTATCTTCAGATCACTTTTCTTATTTTAAAGGCCATCAAAAATAGAAATATCTTTGCTAACCGAGCTTTTTTTTAAATAATGACTTAAGTAAAATTTCGAAATTTATTTTTTCAAAAAACTGTCTTGAAATTGGATTTCAGAAAAATCTATTTTCATCTAGGATATAGCAATACAGAATTATTTCAATAGAATAGCATAGCACTAAGGGCGCTTGTGATACTGGAAAACCTATTGCAAGAATATAACATTCAAATATAGCAGTTACATGCATACATTTCAACTTGGCACAAATAAAATAATTCATCATTGCATGTTGAACTCTAATCATCAAAAATTGACAATGGGTGGCAAGGTAAGAAAATGAAAAGAAACCAAGTTCAATCCAAAAATAAATAAAATCTTTAAGAACTTTTCATTTCAAAACTATAACCTATTTACTAATTAGCTGCAATATTCCAAATTGTTCCTGACTGTCACTTGTTCCTGAATTTGATGTGCTCATAAACTGCGACTTGTTTGATAAATGTTTCTATTTCGAAACAGAAGTGTTTCGTTAAACAGTAATCTATGTATGAATTGTTGTACTTTAACAATGTAGTTAATATTAGGTATTATAATGAGATACAAGAAATTTCTAATCCAAATTATGCCCTTGTGGGCGTTCAAAATCTATGAAAAATCTTTTTTCCAAACCTGTAGGAGCAATCGTCGCAAGACTGTCTCTAACCCCACTCGACGCTCCTCCAGAAATTCAGGTGACATCGTTAAATGTGACAAGGATCTCCATGATTTGGGAGGTAATGGGGCCATTAAGGATGTAAATCCCCCCGGAAGTGCTTCATACAAGTCCACAAAGTCCGAATATCGCCTAAATATAGTCCAAGTACGCCCGCCAGGTGCAGAGACGTTTATTGTGTACTCTGCACAGCACATATGACCGCTCACGCGAACCACCTGTAAATTTAAATCATTTCTTTATAATTTTTCAAGTATCATTACGAATTAGGTACAAAAAAACTTTAGATAGGGAAAAACTCAAAATCACTTGTCTCCAAATTCACAATGAAATTTCATAAGAATTCAAAACTAATCGATAAACTACATTTTAATGCATCAATATTTTATTACTTTAACAGATATTTTGTTATTTAACTTTTCGTATATTTTACTTAAAAAAAGAAATAAACATTTTATAAATTTAAGATTAGAACAAGCTTTCATTGAGAAATAAAGAATTATCCATAAATTTATAAAAACTCAAACTAAATTGCAATTTTCTTAAGCAATAATTTATGTATCACAAATTATCCGAAAATCTCTGAAAATAACTGTCTGTACAGAAATGTTTGAAAATTCTCATTTTATGAATTTGATTCACTATTTAGTTTGAAGGTCTTAAAACTTACCAAATATTTTTATCGATATCTTCAATTCAATTTGAATTCAAGTGCTACACATGAGGAAAAAATCATAGAAATCATCAGGACAGAGGAGAAAGCAGTAGTTAGAATATAGCAATCCCTCGATTAACCTGCTTCTCGTATAAAACAGTTTTTAGATTGATGCCAATTTTTTTTAGCTAATGCTGGTAAGCACTAAATTACGTGGTACAAGGTCTGGGAGTCAACTATTATTTTTAAGCAATGTGCAAAATCAGTATTAAAAAACGTTCCTAGAGCACCATGTAAATCAAACAGACCCTGAGCGGCAGCTTTGCATATGACTTAAAATAATGCTTAAACCAACAAATATCAACAAGCAATAAATTTGTCATACACGTTGCAGCCCTTTGAAATCCATTACATTTAGGTGGTTCTACTGTGAAATTTATATTTAACTGGATTGTACATTTTTGATTTAATCAAAGTGCATTGTTAAAAAACAGTTTTAGCATAAACTTAGCACTTCACTAAAATAAGTACCGCCTCAAGTAAACAAAATTTAGGTCTGAAAAAGGAATACTTGAAGTAGTACACGACGAAAAATTTTTTGACCATATTATTAAATTTAGTAAGAAGATAGATTTGATCTATTTCGATATTTTTAGCATAAAATAACAAGATTTAAAATGAAAAGAGGCAGCATTACTAATGCATTTGTGAACTTTATCCCAATCTTTGAGTAATCGAAGGCTAACATAATAAATGTATTTTAAATTCATACCAGCACACATAAATTTTGAAAACTATCGAATGCAAACACAAATCACTTTATGAGTATAATACAAAAACTGTTTGAGAATATGCCTACATAATCAGATGCATCCGAAAACTATGCAATGAATGAAAAATTCCACATGGACATCATATCGAGAATATGCCCCAAAATTGGATAATTTTGTATTTGGGAAAAAGACACTGTAACATACCTCCACACTAGGAATCGAAGTTTTAACTCCGCTTAAAGGATCCATCACATTTCCTGCAAAAGCTAATCCACTATTGTCCGACTCTTGCCTATTTCTCTCTTCCCCGAATTCTTCAACTCCACAATTTTCCCCAAAAAGAGAGGAGGGTATTCCTCCCAAAACTAAATCGAACAGGGGGGTATTTACCAGCCCGTGTACTCTGATACCTGCCCTTCCCCCACCCCCTCTATGAGGGGCTAATAGGGACCGAAACGGGGGTGGAAATCTTATCGCCTCTCTGAGTTCCATGAAGGTAACTAAGCACTTTGCCCATGCTTCACGCTGTCTAGCCTCCCTTAATGTGATGTACAGCATTTCTCTCTTCAGATAGAATGGGTACAAGTTATGATTCATCAAACTGTTGCTTTCAGTGTCTTCGGATAGTTCTAAAAAATTTTCTTCGCCGTTGGGCACGGTTTGGCTATATGCAAAAGCGTAACTGTAACTATACTGCTCTTCTATTGTACGAAGGCGGTTGGTTAATGAAATTAACCAAGGAGGTGAGCTAACAATAACACACTTAAGCTTCGATGCGTAATCAAATGAAGCCCATGGACAGGGTCTCCTTCGCCACATATTTCTTGGTGCATTCGACTTTTTATTGTAAGAATCAGTTCTTTTGAGCTCTCGCTTTGCATCGAGCATATTATCCGATGGAAATACTTGGTTGTGAACCTCATTAAAAGTGTGCCGTCGAACAGACTTAGGTTCAAAAGGGCTAGTGCTTTCTTTCATGGGAATGTCATTGCAAGTCTGCACATTGCCTTGGTATTTATGATGTCCGTTTAGTCCAACGACCACAGTGTATTCCGGGTCACTTTCATACTCATAAAAAGCAACGCTATTACTTCCTTCTGAGGTACTTCGAGATAAATTTGCACGAACCATTTGATAGTGGCCGTTTCTGATGTAATCTTCTTTCATAGTATTTGCATTTTGCATAAGGATTGCTGAAAGAGCAGCTGATATTTCTGGTTTGATAAGAAATTGAACCCGTATTTCACCATTATCCTGTCGAAGTGCAACCCATGTATCTATACATAAAGATTTCGATTCAAAATGGCTTAGTGATAAATGATTGATGTTATCATTATATTTTGATAAGTTTGCATCAGGTTTATATCCTACTCGATCCGATGTGATTATTAAACCCCCGGAAGAAATCAACACGGACATGTCGATAGTTATATCTCCAATGAGCTCTTTTGAGACAATATTATCATGAAATACCCGTAAGTGTAAAGTATCATTTCTAGCATTCATTGCTTGTTGCTTATTTGTTTCGTGGGTGGACCTTGATAAAATGCAAGAGTTTTGATTAATGAAGCTGTTGCTACGAAAAAAAACATCATCCGATCCATCGCTTAACGAAGATTTCCTATTTTTTGATTGATCAGAAACACTCTTGAATTTTTTTGAGGGCGATTTTATCATGTCTTTCATTTCTGCAGCAGTAGGAATTTCTTCGCCAGAGCCGATTGAACTTATACTTCCATTCGATTTCAAAGAACTATGCATGACATACTTGAATTTTGAAATTTTTTTCCATGTAGGTCTATGCACATCGTTACATTGCTCAGTAATAACATGCTCTCCATTCAAACTCAAACTAACACATAGTCCAGCGTTTAAGAGATTAGGGGGTTTTCTGGAGTTCGCACTAGTAGGACGTCTTTTGTCAATATTCTTTGAGTGATTGACTTCAACTTCTTCTCCCGTATCTTGCGTATCCACTACCCCTCGCCCTCTGATGGATTTTGAGAGGTTTCTCCCTTCAGCAACTCTAATCTAAAAAAACAATGCATCAAAATCAAATTCTAAAATATTATCGAACGTGAAGCATTTAGAACATATTTTACCTCTACTTGGAGTGCTTCATACATTACTGCTGCTTCGAAGAAGATTTACAGAAGTTCGATTATGAATGGGGAAAACACTATGGACATTAAATGTTGCAATATTGCCACAAGGAAAAAACCAATGTTCCTGTTCACGAGACAACGAGACTTTTTGAATTTAGGGGCTTGGCAGCATCAGCGATATATAAATATTTATTTATTGACATAATCTTAGTTGGGCGCTTGTGTAAAACGATGCATAGAATGAAATGCAACTTAGAACATTTCCAGTGACATCAATTCGGCCCGCTTAACTCCGAAAAGTCACTTATTATAGGCACCTTATTAGTTCACCAGCTAGCCATGTAGGCTCACTTAAAAGGACGTAAAGTTAACAATTTTTACATTTCCACCACAGTGGAGGCGATCACAATCTTGCAGCACCAATGAAAGGCCCAACATTATTTTTTTTCAAATACCAGTATGAACCATTCAAAAAAAGATTCTTTTTCAAATAACTTAATATTGACCCTTTTGACAGCGGAACTTAGCCTTGTCCACCCCATTGTGGTTCAAATAGGAAATCCGTGAAACTGGTGCTCTAAAAATGCAAATTCAATCTTTTCATTCCAAAATAGCTCATGGCATCATATTGGAGCTTTTTCCAAAAAAGCATTAATGCTATTAGATGACCTCAGCTATGAAACCCTGGTACTGCATTTAATTATAACACAATGCTAAGTAACAGAGAATAGATCAGATCTCAGTGACTATGCTGATGTCAGCAATAATAGTCATCATTTTGAAATAGTTCAGCAATTGAATATTTGCACCAGCGTAGCATTCTGCACAACAATAGAAACAGAAAATGCAATGGTAAAGTTAGTTTCAACTATCTGCACTTGAATGTTCTAATTTTATTTCACTGAAGTGATGCATATTTTCATTTTTCCTTCAGAATTGCTATTCTGGTTAATTTTTTTGAAAAATCTACTACCTACAATAGTATGATTCTTCTAAAAATTGCAAATATGTAATTGATTTTTTATCTCAATCATAATTAAAGGGACGCTTTTTTAACAAGGCAACGATAGAGTATTTCTGGACCAGATTCTGGTACACGTCAGGTGGTTCATACGATTTTTGAAATTAATTGCTTTCCTACAAAATGTAGCTACAATCTTGCTCAAAGTAATGTGAAAGCAGGGTTAGAAAAAGATTTCTAGTTAAAATGAGCATTGCCAACACTAAACTTCACAAGGGAAAAAATCCTCTAACAGCAATGTTTATTTGACTTGATTGCTGAAACTGCATTCATTCATCTTCCATTTTTTTGGTAAAAAGGAAATATTCTGGAACTTTGAATTGCCAGTTTTAGTCTGTATTAAAAAATCTCCTAAAGCACACCCAATGCAATGCCAAAAGCAAATCTAATTGAAATGGTGAATTGAAGCAATTCATTGTTGAAGGATGCTGGTCAAACTTGGGAGAAACAATGACTTTCTCAACAACTCTTGACTCCTACAAATATGTTTGTAGGGCATGAAAATCAATGATGAACATTGCTCTCTCCTCAAAAGGTGCAGTGCATATCCAACTCATCACAGCAGTCTTTGTAAATTAAATCAAAATACCATCAAAATTTCTTCATTTGTATTTATTGACCAACATGTACTTCTTTATGTACAGTTTGTCTTTTCAATCCAGAAAACAAAGTACATGACTACATTAACTGTCTGTCACCAGTAATAACAAATATTGCTGTGATGCACAAATGAGATATCATTCACTTTCTCATTGGTGCTTCACAACTGATTTTTATTGTCATTGTAATTTTTTTGCTCGTTTTTGAATCAGTAAATCACCTGGCTCATTTGGACTCTTTTTTCTTTGATTCCATTCTTATAGCCAAGTATCATTAGTGCCAACAGGTAGAAAGCAGCATAAAATTCATTTTCTAGATATAAGTTACACATTTTAAATCTTGTAACTCAGCTTGACGATACACTGAATTCAGCATTTCCATACGCATGACTAATCGAATAAGTTTGGGCAAATAAACTTAGTGCCCTTTGCTGTATACATTGTTCTTTTATGGAGAAGTTTTTTATATTTTTGCTTTCAGTTCAAAAGTGATGTAATCTTTTAAATCATAAAAATTATATTTCTATGATCTACCTCAATATTGCAAGGTTTGTACAATTGAACTTTATTGTCTTCTGTTGTGGCATCAAATTCATTTTTTTATTAATCTAACAAGAAAGTATGTCTGTGCTAATACCATGCTTTTTTGCAATTATTTGAAGTCCTTTTCCAAAGTGCCCTTCTCATATGTTCTTACAATGTTCAGCTTGGTTCTGATGGTACAAATTTCTTCTGTCAATGGCGTTCTCAATAAAGTTATGCCAATAGTATGAAAAGAATTCTGTAAGGCGTGCAATATATAATTTTAAAAGTTTTCTCAAAGAATACAGTATCTTCTGGCATTTAGATAAGAACCTAAACATGGGGCTATTTTTAGTGTAAGACGGTAGGAGTTTTTATGCTTTTAGGGAGTGCCAGCAAATAATCAACTTGTCTAGAAATGCAACCCCAAAATGCTAAATTGTATTTCATTCAAGTGAATCATTTACTTAAATGAGTATTCAACTACATAAGGCTTTCTCTCAGCAATGTTGCTTGACACCACGCATGATAAAAACTTAAATGCTGTGTTCATAATTTATACTAGTGAGAAGTAAAACTTTTGTACTAACCAACCATCGGTAAATATTTATTTCTTGCATGGCTAATGTCACCTAACAAGCCATCAAACTGAAGGTGGCCACATGACATCATCTCAATATGAAATTTGAATTGGATCTAATATTCTAATTGATTCAGGAAAGAAAAAATGATAAGAGTTTCTGATACGTAATATACTTCAAAATATAATTAGGTACTTCGTAAAACTTCAAACAATAAAGGCAAAGTTAACAAATTGATTGCTTTCATAGAAATTTAAAAGTTACTATTGCTAAACTTGATGACTGTTGATTTAATCACAGTCAGATGAATTCAACCTTGTGAACCTTTTACTTGTCATTCAATCTCATGCTTTAAAATAGTGATTTTATGTATTGCTACTAATATTTATCTTAGCATGCGGTTTGTAATTTATATTTTTTCATTCGAAAAATTACAACTCACAATCCGATAGATTATCTAGTAGACTGTTTTTACAGTGAATTTTTTCAAGTTCTTCTGCACAAAACCGAAATATTTTTAATGAATTATTTTTGTAACTTTAAAACAGGTTTTGAACAAAATAAATAATTTGAAAATTTGGACAGATAAAGGTGAATTCTTAATATTTTTTCTATATGAAAATCTTCAAACGATTAATAAAGTTGCCTTTCGTAAACACATATCCACAAAAGAAAATGTTGCATGAGAAATACAACATACTACAACTCGTGCAATAGTTAAAATATATTCGGGCAATAGGCTCTATCTGCCTACATTTCTGCCATGTCATTATCGGATTAGTTGATTTTATCAACATTTGCTGAAGAAGGTGACATACCCAGTCGGCTCTGTAGGGCTCGCTCTGTTAACATATTCGCCTTCAGTTCTTGGCTCTCTTTTGCCTTACGATAAAGAACAAATACAGTAAATTTTAAAATGGAAGTAATTTCATTTTAAATAATCTAAAACTTCTCAACGTAAACTAATTCACCCTAACAATATAATACAACAAGAAAAATCCCAAGAATAAATTACAAGACTTTAATATAATATGGTACAATTTCAATCGAATTCATTGGACTAAAAGTTTTCAGCAACAAAGACAGACAATTATTCATACCCTTTCGTGGGAATTGCTTGAGCTAGAATTTCCCATTGTGGAGTAATAAAGACAATTACTTCTATATAGGAAATCATATTTTTATGACTTTGACGATATTCAATCCCACAAACCAATTGAATTAGCTAAAGTAAAAAATATATCTTAGAAGAAAAATATTTGAATAATAATCAAGCCAAGAAACCAATAGAACTAGTTGAAATAAAAAAAAGAGATTCTAGAACAATATTTTTAGAATACTAATGATTCAATCCAGCAAAACCAACAAGATCTGCTAACATTAATAAGAAAACAGAATAGTTTTTTGGAGAAAGGATTAATGAAAGATAGAATTAATTTGCTCTAAATAAACTAAAATAGGCAATGATCATTACTACTGGTGGCTCCACAAGAAGAATCGACAAAAGGGTAGAAAAGTCACCAAAATATTTTTAACTTATTTTTAGCCGTTCATGAATTGTTTTAAAATTTGATCTTACAACAAAAAATGAACATTATTAATAAGCTTGAAAGGTCACCAAGGTACATTTTACCTGTTCAAATCATCACTTGCTACACCGTCCACAGTTTTTAGTGTTGATCAGTAATTAGTATTAGTTTCTAATCAGCGTTATGAACATTTATTTGTATGAACCTATCAAAATCTGACTTAGCAAAATAATATGACTAACGTGTAATGACATATGCATTGCTTTTCAATTCCTTTTTTGCTTAACAGTCTATTCGAAACACTCACTAAGAAATCAATATTTATATGTATGAAATCTGTTCCTTTTATGTTTAACATTGATAACTTTCACAAATATATATATGAGTGAAATATAAATAGGTAAAGATAAAAGAATGTACTACATAAAGTTAGTTTCAAATATGACGAATTTGTCGGAACCACCAAATATATCTGTTAAATTCAAAATTTACAATATCAAAATATTATAAACTAAGTTTGGTGCAATATGCCTTGCTATTTAGTCTTTATATGTGAAAATTTCAAAGCATTTTTGTTACATCCGAAGTTTATTGTGCTCCTCTTTTAGATTTCACATGAAGAAATATGAAACTAACCTCCTGCATAGTCTTTTTCCCGGTGCTGCGAGCTTTCTCGATTGTTTCAACTGCCAAAATCATCTCTTCATAGCTGTTGCACTGGGGTAAGAGGCGCTGAAGCAGGGCAGCGCATGCCAGTAGTTTTGCTCCATTTTTGGTGGTTGCTGAGCCCCTTACGCCCAGTGTACCCCCCTTTAAAAGGGGTCCTATAGGCGTCATCTGGGCATCTGAAGCCAGGCCGGTTATGATTGTACGCCGATTAGATCGGTAGGGGCCGAGTTTCAGCATTGCCTGACATATCACAGTACCATTTTCGCCATGAATCCAGGAATAAGTACAACTACCAAGTACCCTCTTGTCACACGCTCCTATGCGATCAATGAGCTGGATTAGCATAGGCAATCCCTTTTTCTGAAGTTCACTAACTATCTGTTTTTTATCTTTCCTCACTCGAACTTCGACATTCAGTTCCGAGACTTTCTTTTCGTTGATTTCAATAGGTACAGTTTCAGTTGAGGGATCACTAGTTTTCTTAGCTTCTGGCTTATCGACTGCATACTCGACTTCCATATCGAGTACCCTTAACATCTGAACCTTTTGAGCAGTCGGAAATTCGAGTTTATTTTCAATATGTGGTCGTGATGACGATGTCAAATTTTTACAGTTTTCTTCGATTGAGTTCTCTCCTGAAGAATGGCGAATATTTGGAGTAGCCAAATTGCACATATTGTTATCGTTACGGGACCTATTTCCAGATTCAGAGTGGATATCATTGGGGACTTTAGCCGGGCAAACAACACGGTTTGATGAAAGTTTCATACACCTTTCTGGACTAGGCACCATTAAACTGGTTCGACGACGGCATAATGCACCATTCGACTTTTTAACCTGTGGTTTGGGGGGTGTTTTGCGGGGCACATCACCCTTTTTAGCAGGAAGAACAGTTGTACTATTGGTTATTCGGATGTGAGTATCCGGTAGGAATTCGTTGCTTTTTTTACGGTACATTTTCGGATTAACAATAGATTTAGATTTTACGCTTGAAAGGTTATGAGGAGTAGCATTGTCACTTTCATCATGACATGCAGCGACTGCAACCACATTTTGGAAATTCTCATCGCACTTTTGAAAGTCGAGTAGAGAGGAAAAATCATCTTTCAAGTCCACCTGCCACTTCACTTTTTTTGATGATTTCAACTCAATTTCTAGGGCCTCGCTGTCATGCGTACTGAGTCGTTTTTTATCTGGTATACTTTTGCTTTTGGATGCACTCGAAATTGCACTTATATAGATTTCATCGCATTTTTGGTAGTCCAAAATGGAACAAAAATCTTCGCTCGACTCATTCTTTTTAGTCATTTTTGCAGTCTCTAGATGAACATCAATTTGTTCACTGGAGAGTACCCCAACATTTGAAACATTTGACATTGTAATTTTTTTATTCTTGTCACACTTTTGGTAAACAGGAATAAAACCACCATTTAAACTTTCTTTCTCGGATGTTCTACAAGATTCTGAGCCTGCACTTGATGGGCAGTGATCAGGGTCAACAGAAGAAGTGATATTTTCTGATACATTTGAATTAATAATTCCGTGATTTTCGTCGTATTTTCCGAAATGCTTAGATACGTTTTCAGTCAATTTAGAGCGGTCAAATATTTGATGTTCACTCTTAAAATCACTCTTACTGTGATTTCCACTACTTGGGTCATTGCGAAAGTTTATGCCAATTTCTGAACCATTGAAATTCACACATTTTTCTGTCTTCCCAGAATCTTTCTCATTCAATATCTTCACTTTCAGAGGCACAGTTTGGTGTCCATTTTCATTATTAGTACCAAATACATTCATTTTAATATCAGTATCCATGTTCTCTACATCGAGTAATGATTCCGAAACAGTAGAACCTTTTGTGTCATTTTGAACTTCTCGGCTTACGAAATCGATTGTATCGGCATCACTGTTGGATGATATTTGATGTTTTGGTAGGGTTGATAGGCAATCGAAATCTAATGGCGGCTGAACCTGCTGCAAATAGAGTAGCGCTAGAGAAGCAACATTTAAAAAGGTAACTTATTAGTTCTTTGTACAAACCTTGTTTGAAGTTGTAATTATCTAATACTGGCCATTTACTGAAAAGCAATCTGGCATTACATGATTGAAGACAAACTACCCAATAAAGTAAATTGTAAATCGAACTCTTTACTGATTTAAATATTGTTCTTAGAACAATTTTTTTCAGCATTTCATCCTATTTTCCGAATATGTTCTCCTCTGTACTATATATATATATAACTTATTTACTGCACAACCCCGAAAAATGTTAAAAAAATCTGATGAATTTAATCAGTTAAACTCATTGTTAAGCACAATTGATTAGGGTACTTGTGCGTATTCTAACATTCAAGTGTTTTAGGGCTGCTTAAGTAATTTGAATTTTTAAATCAATAATGGGCCAATGAAACTTAGTGTAGCCATTTTAAGCCTGCTTAAGCATGTAACATTAGATAAGCATGTCACCGAAGAATCAGCATTTAATGTTTTACAAGCTCATACTGAATTACTTTTTTTCAGAGGTTCAGTGTCAGAATAATTTATGATTAAAACGTTTGAAACAAATTAGTGGCCTATTCTATGTCACTTTCACCCTTTTCAGTCTACTTGCATAAAAAATTGATATTTTATAAATTTTTCATCAAGAAAACAGTCAAAGTTCATAGACTGATCTGTTTGATTACAGTAATTCACAGGATTATCGTTTTAAATGTCCCAGCACTAATTTGATATACAAAATTAGTCTGAATACTTAATGAATTCGTTAATCTAGAAGCAGCACTTGGCGCAATATGACTTTCAATTTTTCTATCAAACCAAAATCAAAAACAAGTTCCTTTTATTTGAAGTTAACTCTATACAAACAAAGTACTTGTTGAGGATATGTAAGATGATATTTGCGTGAATGTTGAACATGTTCATTCTTACCAGCCTTTGCTCGGCCATCGCACACATCTCGGCATACAACGGGTCCAAAAGTTTCCGACCCCACTTCTAAAGTGACCTCAATATGTTGTATACCTTCTTTCCCTGGTATGCTCCTCTGCAAAAATACAGGCTTAGGACGCTTCATCAGCTGAGTATGTCCATACATCGCAACTGTATGCAAATTACCATCCATCTCATATGACTTCTGAACCTCCGTAAATTCTGGTAAACTACTCCCATTTTTTATATCATCTAAAGGACTTTTCGGGGTGAATGTTTTCTTGGTACAGGGAAGTAACTTGGATGCAGCTTTTCCACGCAATCCAGATGGGGTCATTTTAGCTTTTTTGAGGGGGGGAATTTTATTTCTTAGGTCATGTTGTCTCAAATAAGGTGCAGAATGATTGAACGCTTTTCCGGGTATTGACTTTTTCCGAGATTCTGAAGGTTTAACGCTCTTGAGTATGCTGCGACTAGAATCAGATCGTAGAGGCATAAATTTTTTTTCTAGTTTTCTAGGATGCATGTATTCGTTGGCTCTAGAATTCGCAGGGAAAAATTTGGACTTATCACTAGAATTATTTCGAGCTGATTCTGGAACATGACTTCGATTATAATCCCAATGATTTACATGATGTTTGTCATTTTTCGAAAGTTCTTTTTGTGGATTAAGCGAGAACTGGTCATTATTGTAGCCACCAAATCTATTTACCTGTGGTTTTCTAGCACGCTGCTCGTGGCGATTTTTATTCCAAACGTTTTCCATTTTTCCATTACCTCTGCCTTTCCATTCATAGCTGCGAGTACCATAAGGTAAAAATTTGCCATGTTTATCCTCTGGCTGGTATCTGACACGATTGTCTTCACTATACCGCTGATCGTCACCATGACTACTATGGGTGTTTCTTCTTGAAGATTTTATTGAGGGACTACTTAATTGCCGTACATGGCGAGATTTAATATAGATTGGTGAATGCGGTCGATAAGCATGTTGACATGGTTGCCTCCCCTTTGCATTTTCATCGTACTTAAGTCGACCTCTGGGTTCATTCATCTCTTCAAATGACTGCCTAGAAGAGTTATTTTCTATTGAATGCTCACTCTCATTCGGCAACGATCTTGGTCCAGATGAGGCGAACTGTAAATCATCATCACAAGACATAATACTTTGCATTGGATTTTGATTTTCATACAGATAAGAATTGCTGATTGGTCCATTATTTGGCCTTGTAAGTTTTCCGCGTTGAATGAAAATTGCTTCATTGTTGCCAATACTTTGTTGTTGATGATCAGAATGAACAGGAACGTAGCGGCTTTCAACCCAGTGACCAGGGTATCCTGGAACGTGAAGGTACTGAACAGGCTCTAGTTGCGCAGGGGCTTGTATCGATGCTGAACTGTACATCATACCATTCTTCATGATCACTTGCATGTTCGGAGGTCGAACGCGAATAATCGGTGGTGATATCATTTGTATCGGGGTCATATCATGTCGCGACGGAGGATAAATCGTTCCACTATCTTGCAAGAATTGCATCGGATTGGAATCATACGATGGAATAAATGAGGTAGGTTGCAGCTGTTCTAGAAACTGCCGCCCATTTGAATTTGGCATTCGATACTGTGGGACTGATTGAACTCTTCGAACACCGACGGCAGGGCTTGAAGAGTAATAATTAAAACTATTTTGAGGGTCATAAGCTGGCATGGGCAATTGAGTAGAATTTTCTTTATATGGTTGTCGATTCTCCACTGGACTCACGTTTCCCTCGCCGACTCGAGAAAAATCATCAGAGCGTAGGACATCAGCACTTGAAAAATCAAGCTGATTTTCATTGTCCTCAAAATATCTTTCCCCAATATAAGTCGCTGGTGTCTCGTCTTGATCAGATGGTACATCGTAATCTCTCACATTGTCCATCAAAGCAAGTAAGTCACACTTAATGTTATCGACACGAGATAGATACATTTGGTTTGGTTTGCTAAAAATTTTCGAACTACTTTCAATAATATGCGGAAACTTTTTTTTAGCGATAATACTTCCGATCCGTAATATATTTCAAAAATGTGAAAGAATCATATTAAAAAAAATGATCTGTTCGAAATGAAAAATAAAAGGAAAAAAATTCTGATGAATCGAAATGAGAGTAAACATGTATAAAACTGTCAGGATATTTGCCGGTCCTGCTATCTCTTTAATTTCTACGGCATAACTGCTCGGTTATGTTCACCCATATTT
>JAULBW010005180.1:0-19423 GCA_032358265.1 Vaucheria bursata | reverse complement strand
ACCTGCAAC
Source organism: Vaucheria bursata (assembly GCA_032358265.1). Lineage (NCBI taxonomy): Eukaryota > Xanthophyceae > Vaucheriales > Vaucheriaceae > Vaucheria > Vaucheria bursata. The sequence continues at coordinate 19,414 of JAULBW010005180.1, read as the reverse complement.
AGGTTTTGGACTTGGTGTAGGCGAGCATATTTTGCGAACAAATGAAATGATGGGAAGAGGTAATTTTTCTAATTATGTCTTTCCATTAACTTCAACTAGAGAAAGAGAGGATGGTTATTTTCGATTTTCAGGAGATTTGAGCAATACAGTTTCTTATAGTTATAATTATAACGATGAAGCTGTTTCTGCTACTGTAAAGATGAGGCCTTATCCAAAATACATTCAAATAGATGATACAAAAATATCCAATCAGCAATTAACAACTGCAAACGAAACGCAACGTGCATATCGATCAAATTATGTTGGTTATACAAGTTATGCAGATTTTATATTAACAGAAACTGTTGGAGGTAAATATTTGAGATCGTATACCCGTGATACTTACACTCGAGATTTAATTGCAAAGTCTATTCCAAATGACTATACAAATCCAGATGTTATTAATAATCACATAACAGAATTGTATACCGTTAGCGAAGGTGGTAATACATACGTATATGGCTTGCCAGTTTTTTCTTACAAAGAAAAAACTGTAACAAAATACTTAGATGTTGTTACAGGGAATGGTGGCGGTGGTTATGTTGATATGGCAAACGCTACATTGATTAACAGTGCAGCAAATTCAGATGTTTCACAGAAAGCAGATCTTGAGGTATCGGAGTCGCATAATTATCCTTATGTTAATTCTCATTTACTTACTCAAATCACAACTGCTGATTATATTGATAGAACCTTTGATGGCCCCACTCCGGATGATTTTGGAGGTTGGACTAAGTTTAATTATGTACCTGGTCAACCATATGCAGCCAATTCTACGAGTTCTGATGATTATCGAAATCCATCTAAGTGGTATGGTTGGAGGGTTCCTTATTCAGGTTTTGAATATGAAAGAGGCTCATTGTCTATGACCACTGATGATATGTTACAATACAGTGAAGGTAAAAAGCAACAATATTTTGTTGAATCGATCGAAACAAAAACACATATCGCATATTTTGTTACCAATCTTACCAATAAAACAATTACAAATGATAAAGGCGAAGTGATAACAATCAAGGGGAGCTTGAGAGCTCGTATTGATGCTACTTCCGCCACTTCCGACAATTCGGCTGTAGGTTTGGCTTCTCAAACTAGCAGGAAATTAGAACGGGTTATTTTGTTTGCTAAAAGTGACCAAAGTTCTCCAACCAATACGGTTGTAAGTGGTAAGCCATTAAAAATTGCTAATTTAGAATATTATGGCTACCCAATTAATTCATCAACTCAGCAAGCTCCTTTAGATATTTCTAAGGCGTTGTGTAAAGCAATACCAAATAAATTAACCAATAGTACTGATAACCCATTTGGTCAAGATGGTAAACTTACATTGAAGAGAGTTTGGTTTGAATACGAAGGTGTTGTAAATGCGAAGATTTCACCCTACGAATTTTTCTATGAATATAAAACCAATTGGTCGCTACCTGCCGATATTCAATCAAAGTACGCTTCTATTATTTCGTATAACAATACGTTAACTGCAGAGGATCAAAATCCAGATTATAATCCATTAAATTCTAATGCTTGGGGGGATTATATGGAAGATGGTAGTGCTAGAGCATTGGTACTCAATAAAACTGTTCCCCAAGTAGCAACTCCACATTTTGATCCTGCGGCTTGGCAATTAAAGCGGATTGTTTTGCCTTCTGGTGGTGAAATGCTTGTTCAATATGAGCAAGCAGATTATAAATATGTTCATGATGAAAATGCTACCATCCTTACCAAGCTAATGGATCCTGACAATCCATCCGCAGAATCCAAAAAAGATCAAGGGCATTCAGAAGAACACTATTTAGATTTAAGTTCTATTGGCATTACAACACAAGCAGATATAGATGCTATTTATCCAGTGATAGAGGAATATTTAAAACAACATAAGCTCTATTTTAAGTTTTTATATTCTCTAAACAATTATTCATCAACAGTAAAAGTTGGAGATTGTAATGTTGAGTATATTGACGGATATGCCAATGCGAAAATAAACAAAGATGCATCTGGTAAGCTGTTTATTACTTTTCCTTCTGGAGATGGTGAAAATTATACCCTTCCCAAAAAAGTATGTGCTGACTTCTTCTTGAAAGAAAGAAAAGGAATGATTTTGACCCCAGAATGTTATAATTCAGATCGTATTCCAATTGCTTCTCCTCTTGGGGAAAATCGTTCTAGTATTCTGCCTATAATTATGACTGTTGCTGGTAGTACAGATCCTTTATTAACGAATATTTGTGATAATATGAGTTTGGTAGATTCATATATTCGTATTCCCGTTTTGTATGGTAAGAAAGGTGGAGGTATACGTGTGAAACGTGTAATGATGTATGATCCTGGTCTTGAAACGGGAGATCAAATGTTGTACGGTAGCGAATACATTTACAAACTTAGTGACAATAAAACAAGTAGTGGTGTTGCCGTTAACGAACCACACGATCTTCGTGAAGAAAACGCATTAGTAGACTTTCTTCAAAAAAGAGCACCGAAGAGCATGTTTAAGAAAATTATTTCTGGAAAGGATAAAGAGCAATTTGAAGGACCTATTGGAGAAGGATTGATATCATCACCTTCCATTGGCTATTCGCGCGTTGTTGTAAAAAATATACATACTGGAAAAACCAATTCAGGATTTACTGTTCAGGAATTTCATACGGTAAAAGATTATCCTATTTCTAAATGGGGGACAATGACATCTATTAAAAATGGAAATGCATTCCCTATTTATGTGCCAGGAATCGTTGTGACAGCAAGTATTGATAAACGCCATGCTGCTCAAGGTTATGCATTTGTTTTGTCGGAGATCCATGGTAAACCAAAACGTGTTGCAACGTATTCGGGTGACTATGATGTTAACAGTTCTACCAATCCTGAAACGACTTCTTATATGAGTTATCAGGAATTATTTGAATATACGCAGCCTGGTGAATATGTTACTGTAATGGATTATAATGGTGCCTTAAAATCCTTGCCTCTTGGTCGCGATGAAGAAATTGTTATGGAAATGCGTTCGGTGTCCGATATTACCAATAAGTTTTCAGTTGACTTTGATGCGGCTTTGGGTTTTGCGGGTATTGTTATAAATCCATCACTTACTATTTATCCTCGTCTTGGTACCGTAGAAAAGGAAATGAATACGCATGTCACTAATAAAATTGTTCGTTATACACCTCTTTTGAAAAAGACAATTTCATTTAAAGATGGTGTAACTCATGTGACCGAAAATAAAGTGTTTTCTATTAGCAATGGTACACCTTTAGTTACGGTTACATACGATGGTTATGATGCCTTGAAACTTCAGCAAAGTTCCCTGCATCAAGGTGCTTATACGAATTATTCTGTACCAGCAGACTTTATTTATAAAGGACTTTCTGGGAAGTTTAAAAATGAAAAACTAACCTATGTTATATCGGGAAGTACAATTTCGGTTGTAAATACGAATGCAGGGAAATATAAAATTACAATCCCTCAAGATATATTTGATAAAGGATATTGTTCGACAGGTGATTTAATAAAGATCTCTTTATCCTCTGATGAAACTGTTAAAGGTGTAGCATACATTATAGATTTGATTAAGCAAGGGACGAATTATGATATGGTCTTTCAAATATTACCAGAAACTACTTTAGGTAGTGGCTTAATTGGTGCTTCTCAAGATATTTCGGTATTTGTAATACATAGTGGTTTTTCAAATCAACTAAACCTTTTTGCTGCTGGTGTAACAACGTATGGTGATAATGTGTCGGCATTGGAGTCCCCACTCATACTTACGAACGGACAAAGTAAATTGAGAGCTTTTTCTAATGCTATTCAAGTGTCTACACAAACGTATAAAGGGACTCGTCCTTATGATAATGCAATAGATACGGATTATAATCTTTCTGAAGATTATAATGAATATTTAGCTGGTCGTACAGGGAAATGGAGGGCTTTTGAAACATTTACACAGAAAAAACCTATTACACCTTCCAATACAACAGGCAATGCACGTATTTATTCCGGCGGAACATTTTCAAGTGACGTTTTTGATTTTAATCCTGTAGCGACAAATACTTTGTGGACTAAAACCAATACGATAACTCTTTATTCTCCTGACGGAAATCCATTGGAAGAAAAAAATATATTAAATGTCTATAGTACAGCTAAATTTGGTTATGGCGGTAGCTTGCCTGTTTTGGTTGCAAAGAATAGTCAATATGGCACTGCGTTTTTCAATGGATTTGAAGAATATCCCAATCAAACTATGATGGGTGTACAGATGGGACAATTTTTATTGTCATCCAATATTGTTAAAGGGATTGCGCATACAGGTTCACAGTCTCTAGAGATCCCTTCAAGTGCTTATGTTAATTATTCGGATTATAAAAATAATACTCCAGTAGATTTTAAATTGACCATAACAGATCAACTCGTTAATAAAGGGATGATGACTCGTATGTGGGTGAAGATTGATCCTCGTGTATATTCAAATGGTATTAGCAATAATTTAAATATTGAGTGCGTGAGTTCCAATGGTTCTATTCCTGTTTCTCTTACTGAAATAAGTCGTGTTGGTGATTGGGTGTTGATAGAGGGGGTTGTATCAAAACAAAAATTTGTTAAAGCGAATGGTAGTTATAACATACGTATTAATAATACAAGTGGAGCTTCTATATACATTGATGATATTCGCCTTCAGCCTTTTGATAGTGAAATGGCTTGTTATGTATATGATCCTAAAAATCTACGATTGCTTGCATCATTTGATGACCAACATTTTGCACTTATTTATCAGTACAATGCTGAAGGAAAGCTATTGCGTAAATTAGTTGAAACAGAAAAAGGGGTTAAAACGATTACAGAATCACAGTACAATACACCTCAAAAAGCTTACTAATGTATCAACGAGTAGTTATTTTGGTCTTAAGTTTTTTTGTTAGTGGGTTTCTTTTTGCTCAAGATAAAATCACATGTAAAAGCGATTTGAAAAAAACGTTTTTTATGTTGAATACATTCTTTGACGATAGTGCAAATCTGTATATGCACTATCGTGTTGTTACTACATCTTTAGATAATAATGTTCAATCGGATGAAATAAAAGTTTATATGACTGATAGTTCTTATGTAGTAACATCTTCGATATCATCTTACTTTTCAGATAAGCAGGCAGCATTTATTGTAATTCCGTCACAGCGTATAATTTACAAAGTAGATTTGCAGTCTGCATCAAAATACAAAAGAGATCAAATGAAATTGTATCAAAATTCTTTTCTTGATAGTTCAACTGTATTGTCCTGTGTTTTGTTAGAGAATGGAATGAGGAAAACAACGATTTCCTTGCCTTCATCCTATGTTCGGTTGTCCCAAATAAATAAAATCGATTATATTGTTGATTTATCTGTCAATAGGCTTACAGAATGCGTGTTTTATTATGCTGAAAATTCTGAATTTAAAACTACTCGATTTACTTTTTTTGAAATGAGTCACAATGTTACCCTCCCTTTTAAAGGTAGTGTAACAGATTTGTTTTTAGTATCTGATAAAAAATTAAAAGCTTCTTATTCTGGTTTTTCCTATAGTGACTTGAGTCAGATAAAGTAAAATATTGAGAGTTGTGTTTCTTCACCCTGGTTTGTGGCACACAGATCGGAATGTGAAGAATGAGTTGAGTGATGAAAGTTGGTCTGTGAGTCACAGACCACGTTGGTTGTCACAGACCACGTTGGTTGGTCTGTGTATCACAGAACACGGTGGTTCGAAAATGAGGTTGATTGGTGGCCTGTGAGTCACAGGCCACTGAGGTTTGGTTTATAAAAATGAAATTTTGTATGTCTGGTTATGTTTATCGGCTACAACAAATATAAATGAATTAGGTTATGAGTAATCTTTTTAAAATTCGAAGTGTAAGTTTTTTGTTGCTACTTATCTTTATGAGTACATCATCTTATGGTCAGCCGGGTAGTTTTACCAATACCAATCAAGATGTTTTTCGATGGGATGCAAATAGCGATGGAAGTGGTAGTTCATTTGGTATTCTGTCAGATATGTCTGGTAATAGCCAGAATTCGGTTGCTAATAATGTATCAGAGAATATTACCGCTGCAGGGTCAAAACTAGTTTATTATAATCAAAGTACACAAACAGCGAATGGTGTTGATGCAGCTTCCTTTATAAGTGGTGCCAATTTTACATTTGAGGGTATGTTTAAACCATTATCTACCCTTGACCCTGTGGCTGCTAATTATATATTAGAGCGCATCAGTACTGATCCCAATGAAGGTAGCCTTGTTTTGTCGGTAAATCGAGGTCGAATTAAATTGATGTATGATAATGGTTCAGGTCCGTTGGATTTTAGTTCAGCGTGTAGTTATGATATTCCCCTTAATGCAGTTACTACAGATTATATGCATGTGGCTTTTACCAAATCTACTGTATCGGGGTCCACTACGCTTCAGTTATTTTATAATGGTACACTTGTTGCGACCCAAACAACTTCGGTTACCTGTACATTTGATTACGACCTTGCCGAATCAAATAATGCAACTTCGTATGTAGGCGATGTAGATAACATCCGTTTTTGGTCTTCTGTAAGAACAGCTGATGAGATAAAAAATTATTCATTTTCTGAAATTACCTCTGGGGCTAATTTATTGCAGTCGTTTACATTTAATATTGTAAATGGAGGTCCACCTCAACTCGCAAGCAGTGTTCCTGCAAGCCCATATCCTGTTATTTATTCCGGAACAAATGTTACTACCAATTTTGATGGTTATAGAATTGCAGGTACTGCTCCCAACAAGTATATGGAATCTGAATCCAAAGGTCAGGTTGGATTTACATATCTGTATTCAGGAGACACTCCCTTAACTCCTGCAACAACATATAAGGATCGTTATATTTATACCGTCATAGAAACACCAGCAGATCCAGGCAACACGTTGATGAACATTCCTCAGGTGTTGTATAAAGAAGGCGATGATAAAAAGGGATATGTACTGTTTATTAATAATGGAGTCTTAACTTTTGCGCATTATGCATCTGGATCAGGAGTGCAGTATCTTTCCAATGTAAATGGTGGAGGGTATCCACAAGCATTAGCATCCGCTACCCGCTATATTATTGAAGCACGTGTAACCAATAACAATACATCCACAACTAAAATAGCACTTTTTTTGAACGGTCAGTTTATAGGAGAGTCTATAGCATTTAATGGAATGTTAAACTTTACCTCTGGTTCTGAAGTTGGTTTTGGAGGTCTTACTAAAGGTACTACCTTATATGATTTAAGTGGTACTATTCCATATACTGAAAATGCAGCACCTTTTAAAGGAAAAATATTAGAATTCCTTGTTCGCAATAGTGAAAACACATCACAGCAAACCATTACAACAAATTATTATTCAACGCTCTATAATACCCCATTATATGTTAGTTATAATCCTTTAGACATTAAAGATATTTTTGATGAAGCAGGAATTTATAAAAATTTGCCAGCTGGCTTGGGATATCAGTCAGAAACAGACAAACAATTAACAACAACTTCTGATTTAAGCATAAAGCCAGAAGAGTATACGTTTTGGGCTCATAATGGCGGATCAGAAAGTCTCTACGATATTGGTTACAATTCCAATACGCAAAACGCACCTCTAAATGTTAAGTTGCTACAGCGCGAATGGAAGGTGCAAGGAGTTAGTGGAAGTTCATTTTTCAATTGTATTGCCAATATTAGTGTTCCTGCATCGAAGTATCAATCTTTAATTCCCGCTGGCCAAGAGTTAGTGGCAGTGTTAGATATTGATCGGGATGGTAATTATCGTACAGGATCTTATGTAGTCGTTTTGAAATTAAATGCTGCACAGACAGCATATATAGCGGATGAGATTCCATTTGACAACATTAATGCTCCTTATGCAAAACATTTTCATGTGCGCTTTGGTTATTTGAATCAATATGAATTTACTTCTAGCCATGCAAGTAATCTTGTTAGTATCGGTCAGACAAACAATTACAACAAACCATCTGGTACTAGTTCTTTCAACTTACTTACGATAGATAATGGCTCTGCAATTGGAGTAGACGACTATGTATTGGTGCAGGATAATAATGCAGCCTTGGCTTTAACAAATACCTTGGTGATGACCGACAATGCAGGAGCTGCAAGTGATGTAAAAGTAAGTAGCCGTATTTGGAAGTTTAATGTGTATGGAACACCAGGCACCATTGATTTGGCTTTTGATAAAAGTCAACTGCCTACACTTCCATCTGGTACCGATCAATATGTGATTGTATTGGATCAAGACGGTGTGTTTGATGCAGCTACTAGTAAGGTTGTTGTATTAACAGATATTGCTTCCTACAGAAAAGCTTTTTTTCAAGCGATTACAGATGGCATGTATATGAAATTAGGTGCTGTTAAGCAAAATATTCTTCAATCCAAAAGCAATCCAAACGAAGTTGTATTAATATCTCTAGTTGAAAATGCCAGCTTGGTATTAAATACCGCGGATCAATATTCATTTAATGTAGCGCCTGCTTGTTTGCAAGATATGCGTAAATCTATCTTAAAGGTATTGTTTAATACAGGTGACATGCACACTACAGGTGATGTTGCATTCACTGCTTCTACAACCGTTACCATAACTGGATATTCAGATTTTACAATGACGAGTTCCTTGTTTAGCTATTCAAATGTTCAATTGAATTTGGATGAAAGCGGTCCTGAAAAAGTTTGGTCGACTGACATTTCTGGATATTATCCAAATCTAAAGAAAGTAAAGGTTCTAATTACGGGCAATACACCTTCTTTGCAATCTACAATTGATGGGAATCTTCGTTTGAAGTTGTCAATAGAAGAAGATGTTCGTATTCAAATACCCGTTGCAAGTACCTCTGTCATTCGAGACATGAATGTCGCTAGAGCAAGTATTGATGCGGCATCAGAAGTTATTTTTACCTGGGTTTCAGATGAATGTCCAACCAATTTTTACCAGTTTCAGTTGTTGCGTTTGTATAATGAAAAAGATTCCTATGCAATTTCACCTGGTCTTGAATATCATGGAGATATAGTAGAAACGGCTATTGGAACGGTTATCGATTGGTCTAAGGCATTGACAATAGAAACCGATAAAGATAATATTCAGCTGTTACTTACCGAAGGTACTGGTTTTTATGTTTGGCGTGTTCGTGCTATTGGTAATTATTATACGGGTGGCGTATCCGATAGTCGAAACTGGGGAAATTGGAGTACAGATAATTATCCATTGGCTTCGCCTTGTGTTTTAGATAAAACGAATTTTAATGCTAATACTTCTGGAGTATTAACAACTTCGTCCAATACCATTTTATGGTACGATCAATTTGAGCGCGACAAGAATTTTATTTATAGCAGAAGCTTTACCGAGCAGGGTAATATTCATGAAGGCATGTCGTATGCAACGCCGCTTTTGATGCCTAAGCAAAGCATTGTGCGTTTAAATAGCAATGGTACAAAAGCTTCAGGTACAGATCAAGAATTGATTGTAAGCCAAACCATGTATGATTACGTAGGACGGGCCGCTTTAAGCACATTGCCTGCTCCTGTTACGAATGATAATGATATCAGTTATCAAGAGCAATTTTTGAAAAATAGTGGCAACTTATTATATACCACGCAAGATTTTGATTCGGATGCTACCTATAAAGCACCTCTTCCAATCACCAATGGTGATATGAGTACCTATTATTCAGATGCCAATCCTGATCCATCAATTCCTTCTGCCGACGGATATGGATTTACACGTCAATTGTTTAATAACGATGGTACCAATCAAGTGGTTGAAATGGGTGGAGTAGGCCCAGTGCATACAATAAAAGAAGATCTAGCAGTTTCGCATACGGTAAAAATTACGGAAGGTGGTGTAACAGAAGAAGAATTGATTTCTGTGTTTGGCGACGAAGCGCCAACAGATTCAACAGTCTTTAAAACGGTAACAACGGATCAAAACAATATTACATCCATTACCTACACCAATAAAGAAGGACAAGTAATTGCAACCTGTTTGGCTAAGCATCAATCGAAGTGTGTAGACGGGCCAGATGTTAATTATTTTACCGATGAGCTTGGTGCGGATGATCCCTTAAACATAATTTCCACGAATGTTCAAGTTAATGATAACTTGCCATTTGGCAATAATGGCTTGCAGGCTGCAAAAACATTGGTGTTTACGGAGCCTACGGACGTGATATTGGTTTATAAAATTACACCATCGTTGATTAAAGATGTATGTGGCTCGTTTTGTGCTACCTGTGGATATGTATTGGATGTAAAAGTAATTGATGTTGCAACAGGCGCAATTGTTTATGAGAAGAATCAGGTCATAGAAATGGAAAGCCAAACAGATAATTCATGTTCGGCAGAAGAAATATTTCCTATTGTTGCACACGAAATATCTTTATGTCCTGGTAAATATACCATCACACGTCAGATTACTCCCAATATGGCTGAAGCAGCTAAGTTTGCTGCTGATGTTGTAAAGGCAGAAGATGACAAAATAGATTTAATAACAACATCTTTTTACGCGGCTATGAATGCTGCGAATATAACGTATGAGGATGCAATACTCGCATATAGAACTTTAATTACGGATGCGTATACTGATTCAAAATTTGATCTTGCATTATATGATAGTGATGGTATTCTTAAAATGACTACCGTAGGAAGTACATCTGGTTCTTACATGACTGGTGCATTAGAAGATGGGTACTATTTAACATTAACCACAACCTGTTGTTCCATTGATATTCCTGTTCGTTTACCAACTCAAAACCCTTGTGATAAATCTGAAATAGTATCGGGTGGATTTGTAACGAATCTTACTGGTAGCAATAAATTAGCCGAAGCAATGATGGATGCTCTAGCATCGCAAATAAACGTTGCTACGAGTGGAAGTTTTGACTATTCAAACTTTAAATTAATTGCCGATCAAAGTGCTGTATTAAAAGATTCTGAATGGAACGGTACTGATTTGTATGCCATGTTAAATAACATGACCAAAGGTGTTACGACTTCAGAAGGTACTTATACAATGAGTTATGATCAATGTAAACAATTGTGGAATTGTTGGAATGGGGCCGTACTAACGGTAGCAAGTTCAAATCCATTGCCAGCGGGGAATAGCCAAGAAGAGCTTCAAGCAGACTTGGATGAAAATATGCCAGATGATGGCACAACCGTTTCGGGTATTGGCAGTACTTTAAATATGCCAGCACCTAATATTGTAGAATCCATGTTGGATTGTTATGGTCGCAACTATATAGGGTTTACAAGCGATCCGACTACATATCGACAAAATGCTTTTCGTGTATTTCTTCGAGCAGATGCTACCCTTACAGGGAATAGTAATCAATGTGACCGTGCATTCTGTACGGGACAAGATTATGCACAACCCTTGCAAGGTTCAACTCAGCAAGAAAAGTATTGCCCCAATGAAGGAAGTTGTATGGTTTCGTATCCTGTATTGGTAGGTAATATTAAACAATTACAAATCATAAATGCAACAAGTACACCTGCCGTTAATAAGATATACAACGACCATTTTAATTATCAAATGTTGAAAGGTTGTTTGGCTGCTTATGCTTCTATGCCTACAACTCCCGCACCTGACTTTAGTGTTGCCAAAATATTGGCTGATGCGGAGATTAATGTGGCAACAATGATCAAACAATGTAAAGAGCAATGTAATAATCGCGATGAAGAATTTCGTAATGCAACAAAAGCATTTTACGATCCTACAGGTACTGGAAATTATAAATATTACAATACAGGAACGGAATTACAATTGAATGGGGATTTTAGTGATCCGAATGGTCAGGGCTGGAATTATATTGGCGAATCTTCTTTTGCAGATGGCGGATTAATTTCATATATGCAAAAATATAATTTTATTGGATTTAGACAGGGCTATTATGGTGTACAATCTGCAGCAACGTTAGAAGTTGGTAAGAAATATATTGTATCAGTAGATTTTTCAGTTCTTAAAAATTATGATTATGGTATTTCTGTTGTGACGGGTTCTACAGTACATTTTAATACAACAGACGAAGGTGATTTTACAAAAAGAATTGAGTTTATAGCTACTGATACAAAACTAATTTTTAGATATGATCATCAATTTGCATCGCCTGTACAAATTCTTATTGATAATAATTATACACCATTAGGCAACGCAGCAGGTATTACAAATGTGTCGATAAAAGAAATTTTACTGACAAATATATTAGTTGATGAAGATGTATGTTGCATGGCACAAAGCTTAACGGATTATTGTAAAGAGCAATGCCAGCTAGATGTGGTAACACAAGATTGTAATGCAGACAATATTGCCGATAAAATAGTTAGCATTGGTACCGAAGCACAGATTGCAAAATGGTCTGCTATTATGTATGGTGGTTTTCAGTTGGCCGAAACAAGTACGGTTAATGGAGTAGAAGATCAATGTGGGGCAGGTTGGGATAAGGTTACACCGGATGTAGATCTAACAACCCCTGCGGCGTGCTTGAATGGCGTGCCGACGAAGGCTTGGGATAAGGCTTACACCAGCGGTGTAGTTACTTGCATTCAAAAAGATGATCAGAATAATGTTTATGTATTATATGACAACAGGGTCATGACTAAAATTAACCCTATTACAGGAGCCCTGATTTGGTATCAAAGCATGTATGTTTATGGAGAGCCGGCATTTACTAAATTTGTATGTATTGGAAATGATGAATTTTTATTTACTGGGATTTCATCAGCAAATGGTGGAGACATTGTATTGTCTCGCCGAAAATATAATGGAACAAGTATTACCGATGCGTATGTAAATGGGTTTACGCGTAACTACGGTGGAAATGGTGAAGATGTCCTTATTGGCATTGAAAGGTCTGGAAATACATTTGCAATTGGAGCACAATCTAGTTCTATACCAAACACAACAGATCAAGCATTAGATCCTGTTCATGGAAGTCGTAAGACATCACCAAACTTTGGAAGCGCCGACTATTGGTTCTTTAAAATAGATATGCTTGGCAATGGAATTCCCGGTACTCAAATGAGTTTTGGGGGCAGTCAATTTGATAATCTAGCTTTCTTCAAGACAGATAATGATGGTAATTTTTATTTGATTGGACTTTCTTTATCAGGAATCGGCTTGCCAGGAAACAAAGAGTTTGATATACCTACAATTTCAGGAAGATATTGGGTCGTTAAAATTAAAAGTAATTTGACATCAAGTCAATTTTTACACAACTTGGATAATATTGCTCAAGATGTTGTTGTTACAACAGAAGATACATATATATATATGACTAAGTATTATATGGATGATTATCTTGATGCTTATCCTGATGTTAATTTAAGTAAGTACTACAAAAATAGTTTATTGTGGCATAAAAAAACATTGGATGTGAATGCTTATTTACAGACTTCTCAATTATTTAAATCATCAGATAATGGATTGTATGTTTTAGGTATAATATTAGACTATATGGTCTCTGCACCCACAAGTCATGATCCTCTATTTGGAGGGTCGGATTATTTTTTAGTAAAGGCAGATGCAAATGGTAATTATATGTGGGATAGATCATTTGGAGGTTCGTTGTATGACGATATACCACTTAATGCTGGATATTCTAATTTACTTGAAATAAATGGTGGATTGATTTTTGGCGGACAATCGAACTCAGAACCTAATTCAATTACAGGTGTAGGGAATCGTACAGCCGGTTACATTGGAGCAGAGCTACCATATGGATGGATTGTAGGGGTTGGCCTCGGCTCCAACACCGCCTGCACACCCAAGCACATGTGCATTAAGTGGCTGCCTTTATCGGATCCCTCAACAACATTTGATGTAACACCTGATCCTGAGCCACCATTACCACCCGTTTCGTATGACCCTAGCGTACCTACACCATCACAACAAGTGGTGAGTGATATGGAAATACAACGTGCACAATGTGGTGCTGCACGCTACGATGCCCTCGTACAACAGTATTTAACGGCTTGTATGAATGGCAAAATAAATGATTTGTTAGAAGTTGCTTACGAACAATCATATCGCCATTATACCTTGTATTATTACGATCGTGCGGGTAATTTAGCACGTACCGTTCCTCCCCAAGGTGTTGACTTCTTAACTGGACCCTCCATGACGCGTATGAATCATCCGCAACATACGCTAGTTACCAAATACGAATACAACTCAATTGGGCAATTGGTTTGGCAGCACAGTCCTGATGGAGGTATTACAAACTTTATCTATAATTCAATCGGACAATTGCGTTTTTCTCAAAATGCAAAACAAGCACTCAGCAATGCATGTTCTTATACCAAATACGATGAACTTGGCAGAATACTTGAAGTAGGGGAATGCGCACTTGCTGCTACTGGCCAAACCTTTGCAACCATTACGCCTTATGCAGATGCTTACGGATCTTTCACTGCATATGGATCTACCTCATTTCCTACTTTAGGGAAAGAACAGCAAACCATAACTGTCTACACCAATGCCGCAACACAAGCTGCCTATTTAGATCAAGGACAAACCCACTTGCGCAACCGCGTAAGTTATATCTATACCTATGCACTCAATGGAGAACGTGCGGTTTCGTATTTCAGTTACGATCCGCATGGCAATGTAACATGGGTGATGCAAGAGATCCCAGGACAATCGCGCAATGTGATTGGCTATGATTATGATTTAATCAGCAACAAGGTCTTGTGTGCAAAATACAACGAAGGTCAAGACGATGCCTTCTTCCACAAATACACCTACGATGCAGATAACCGTGTTACAGCGGTGTATACATCGCGCGATCGGGTAATTTGGGATAAAGATGCTGCTTATAAATATTACAAACACGGTCCGCTTAAACGTACCGAACTGGGCGAAGATGCCATACAAGGTGTTGACTATACCTTCACCATACAAGGCTGGTTGAAAGCAGTGAACAAGCCAAGCTTTGCAGCTGTTACTGCCAGCGACGATGGAGGTACCACAAGTGCCTTTGCCGCCGATGAATACGGCATGACCTTGAGTTACTATAAAGGTGATTTTACCCGAACAAGTTCAAGCATCTACAACCCGCAAACAGGTATCGCAGGTGTCAATACATTTGTAGTAGATGCCGATCGACAATTGTTTAATGGCAATATCAGCAGCTGGGTGTCGCGTGTGGAAGAAGAGTATCGAGATTTTCTTGCTCGACCAGGCAATACCGCCAGTATCGTAAACAGCGATAAATTTACAACCGCCAATTATTATACCTACGATGATTTGAATCGCATCACTAGCAGTGCCTTCTCTGAGTTTAGCAGTACAGGGGCAAGTTCTGCCAACGGCGATAAATACAGTCGTTTGGGTGCTGCAGGCAAATTCTCAACGGCGTATAGCTACGATGGAAATGGAAATATCAAGACCCTAAAACGAAACAGTGTTTCACCAACGGGTACTGCCATGGCTATGGACGATCTGGTTTATACCTATCAAGGCTCAAGTGCCGGGGCCGGAGCTGAAGGAACCAACAATCAATTGATGGCCATTCAGGATGCCGTACCTTCAGGTAATTTTGATGACGATATCGATACCTACGGCAATCCACGTTATACTTACGATGCCATCGGTAATTTAATTCAAGATGATGTAGAAGGTATTAAAATTGAATGGACGGTTTACGGTAAAGTAGCCTCGGTAAAACGCATTCAATACAATACCAATGATAAACCCGAAGTGCGTTATACCTATAATGCCATGGGGCAACGCATCAAAAAAGAAGTGAACATGCAGCCCTATACAGCTGCTGGGGTGCCACAACGTTTGCCCGATCAAATTATTACTACCTTTTATGTGCACGATGCTTCTGGTACAACCATGAGTATCTACAACCGTGAGAATACGGCTGTTGCAGGCCAGACGGGTTATTACAATGCCAGCTACGACCAGATTGAAATACCTATTTACGGCTCATCGCGTGTTGGGGTGTATGTGCCCGATGCAAACGAAAAAACGGTAGCCTTAAAGAAATTCCAAAGCTCGGATTTGGATAACATGTTGTATGAACCTAAAACAGCATCCTTGCGCACCAATTACGATAATTATTGGAATGTGGCTACCCGTGAAAACAAAACCATCACCAATACATCTGCTGCTGCTGTATCAATTAGTACATCTTCATTGTGGGATTTACAAACTACGGGCGATGCTACGCTTGGTTCGTACAGCATTGTGTCCAACAACAAAGCCACTGGCTTAACCTTCTCGGGTAAGGTGGGCAATGCCATTGCGCATGGCTTAAATGCCAATGGAGTGGTGCAGTTTAAAGCCTTTACGGCGCTGGATTATTTTGGAACGGCCAACAAATTGATGATTGTGTCTGCAGTGAATAACGTGATGTTAAAAGGATCTGAACAATTAAGTGCAGATCCCAATGCGCAGATAGTGATAACACCCGTACCAGGAAGTACCAGTAAATATTACTTAGTTACAAAATCCAACAATGCTTTAACTGCATACGTGGTTGATATGAGCTTGGCTGGTTACGGTACCACAAATGCACCTCAAGGAGAATTGTTGCCCAATCCAAGTCCTGTAGCTACAGACAATGCCGCAACAGGTATTTACGGCAGATCATTCATAGTACGAGAAAATAAAGTTACTGGTACTAGTTTGTTGTATGCTACCCGTTATGTGGCGCCTGTATTGCCAACAGACGATTGCGGAGATATAGAGCTAATGGTCTATGCACTTCCGTCCAATACAGATTTGATGACAAACTTGCTAGGTGAAGTAATGTGTCGCCCACTTGGTTTGTTAAGCCAACCAAGTGCATACACAACATTTACGCTGGGCGAAGAGCAAGGCGAATTGGCCTTTAATGCCAAGGGAGATGAGTTGCTGTATTATGCACAAAAGAAACGTACGGGTTGGTTCTCGCATCAGGAGTCTGAGGTATTGATCTATACGATAGGGTACGATGGTAAAATTGCCAAAAATGCCGTTGCTGCCAAATACACCATACCAGTAACAGATGCAAGTTTGCCGGGTTCATCTGCTGCAATCAGTGCCGATGGACGTTTTGTGTATTACAGCAAAGATCAATTATACCAAACAAACGGATCTGCAGCACATATCTGGCGCTATGATTTGCGCAACGGCAGCAATGTAGAAGTAAGCGGAGAGAACATTGCAGGAGATGTACGTAATCTATACAGCGGCTTGTTGGTAGAGGTTGCCGACAACAAATCGCAAACAGGTTTAAGTTTAAAAGAAACCGACCAGGGTATTACCCAAAGCAGCACCAACAATGTTGTATTTTCTGCCTTAACAGGACAGATTGGCAACTGGCCCCTACAAAACTTTAGAATCTATGCCGGTGCTACAGGTGCAACTGTTTCAGCACGCCGCATCAACAATAAACGTTATGAAATCAGCGACCACCTTGGCAACGTAACGGTTGTTGTAAGCGACCGTAAAAAAGGTACAGTTGCGGGTTCTGTTATAACCACTATTGCCAAGGTGATTACTTATACTAATTATTATGCTTTCGGTATGGCCATTAAACAACGAAGCGGAAGTAGTGAGGAATATAGGTATGGGTATAATGGGAAAGAGAAATCAGATGAAATTGTTAGTGGAGGATATGATTTCGGAGCACGGATATATGATTCGAGGATTGCTAGATGGTTTGCGGTAGATCCTGCAGCTAGAAGTTATCCATTTCATTCAACTTATATTTATGTAGGGAATGACCCTGTAAATTTTATTGATGGTAATGGTAGATTTAAAATACGATATAGAATACCCTTTTTATGGGGATTATTTAAAGTTGGTAAAGGCGTTCATGAACGAATAACTGGAATTGCATATGACGATAGTTACGCTACTACTTCCGGCCGAATTGTTAGTAACTTGAAACTTGTTATAAAAGGTGTAGTTTCTGTAGATGAAAGAAGTATTGAACGCGAGAAAATAAAACCTCTTTCAGGTATGGATTGGCATTTTGATGGTTTAGACTATGAAGGAATAAATGAATATTATAGTACTAATGTTCAAGCTAGAATAAATCATGCTAAAGAAGTTATATACGTGAACCATGATCAAAAGACTGGAGACTATCTTTTTGGACAAATTGCTCATACTGTTCAAGATTTCTATTCTCATTCAAATTATGTAGAACTAGCATTGCCATATTTTCCAAATGTATCTGAAATTCCTTTGTATGAGGATGTTATGGCTAATCCAGACAATTATCCTGAAGGATTTTTAATGGCATTAAAATCATCTTTACATACAGGTACTTATCATGGACACATTGAAGAAGTATTGAATAATAGTAAAAGTCGTGGCAGGCACTTACATATGAATTTAGATGAAGGAGAAGATTATCCTACAGGACATAAAAAAGATTTACTTGGGGAAATAGCTGAAGACTTAGCTATGCAAGCTACCTGGCGGTTGTTTTCAGGAAAAGACATTACAAACTACACTGGTACATATAGATATCGGAGAAGTAAATCAGGAAGGTATGTAGATAGGCCTTTACGAAAAACTCCACCACCTAAAGGGGGCGGACCTCGTGATCGTCAGCATGGTTATTAATATGAAAAAATACATGCTATATATATCATTTATTATCATGTTTATATTTGTTATAACATATAAAAACCTAAAATCAACTAAAAAGTATTGCATTGATTACCCTATTCCTGTGGTTGTTTTTCCTTTACCAGAAAGATTTTCTTTGATTGAGTCAAATGATTCATTGATAATATTTAATACTAATTCATTTATTTTAAAGTCAGAAATGAATTTGAATTATTATGGATTTGTCAATATTGAAAATAAAACAATCACAAAACTCAATACAGTTAATAAGTTGAATAAGGAAATATGTGAAGCAAATTCTTTCTTAAATCATAAACTGAAAGTTAGTAATGAGAGTATATCTGAAATAAATACTTTTTATGAAGATTTAGGAAGGAGTGGTAAAATGAATTCTCAGTTGATATTTTTAAAATCTAATGGCAAAATTATTCAAAGGTATTTGATGCCAATATTTAATGATAGATCAATATATCTAATTTATCAATATGGGCAATATTTAATAATTGAATCAAGTAATATATATAATGGCTTGGGTATTTATTTATATGTTTATAATATTAACGACTTTAGTAAACCTGATTGTAAATGTTTTCTAGAAGAATCAATAAATGCTGAAAAAGATATTCCCCCAGCAATTGTTATAGATAATCATAATTCAAGTATATATGGTGTTTTAAAGTAAAATTTACTCCGCTATGGTTGGTAATCTCCCATCTTCAACACGGTCTGTGGCACACAGAACGAAACCTGCTCTCATCATTAAGCACGGTTTTGAGCATGTTTGAGGT
>JAULBW010005169.1:1408-19440 GCA_032358265.1 Vaucheria bursata | reverse complement strand
TATATTAATAATATTTTTGTTCCTTGTATTATCCGGTCTTCGATTATTATATATCGATTATTCATTGGTCCTGACAGGCTAATAATCCTGTTTGTAACACAAAAAATTAATATTTTACATGTATGTCGGAATAATTGGTTGACTTGGTTGTTGAAGAATTAGTTCTCTAACTGGAATTAAGTATGAGCTGCAAAAATTTGCAGTGGTGAGGATTGAATATTTAATTCACACAATTTGCTTTTGCTGTTCTTCAAATGAAGATATCTGTCGAAGTGTTAATTCATGTAACAGACATTTTCTGTTAAAAAATACAAAGGCTATGAAAATGTCTGGAATTGCTTGTATGAAAGTTTGACCTTTTAATCACAGTGAAACCCCTAAAGTTAGGCACTTCCTTGTCTAATGCTGAAGTGTTTCATTTAAGGAGGTGCCCAGATACACAAGGGACAAGTGTATTAAAAAAATCAAATTAATTTTTAATCTTACAGACATTAATGCTCTCAAAAGAGTAACTTTTGAATTTTAAGAAATATAAACTATTCAATTCAAATCTCTTCCATTCTTTTTCAGCCGTTCTTTTGTTGATTTTTGGTAAATGAAAAAATTGTAATTTACTGTCCATTTGCCAAGGTTTTCTTATCAGCAAATTTTTTATGGTCACTAATTCAGTTCCAGTTTCGATGGTAACAAATTGAATGTATATAAAAGATGAATTAAGTACAGAATCTGCCTGCCATCTTGTCAACTGTTCATCTTACTAAATGACCGGAAATACAAGTTATCGACTTGAGAGGTCCGTTGTATACTAGGGATGATCAAGGAGAACTCATTAGAATCGTGATTAAAGGGCGCAACTCCCAAAGTTAATAGCTATAGAACCCATTAATCCATTTTTTAAATAAAGGAATATTTTGAAAGTCAACATGGATGTCGTTCAATCATAAATACACTGCTTAAATTTGCAGCTTCTTCGACTGATAAAACTACAAAATTGTGATGCGCTCATTATTGTTGCTGATAGAATTTTTCGTTCTGATTTGCAATATACTGCTAGTCCCCTCTGGCAATTCATTTATAGTCCCAAGGTTAGCAGTAAGTACGCTGAATAGCTAATCATACACAGCATAATCTGTTGCAATATTCCTTTACTATTTATCTCTACTCAGCGTACTGTCTACACGAAGCAGTTTCTGTGGTAAAGTTTCAGTTAGGCGCGAAGCAACCTTGACACGAGTCGATGAAAGTGAGTTACAAAATTCTAAGCTTTGGGTAAATTTTGCTGCGTTTGGATTTGCGAATCGTACGTGCCAGTTGGATCTTACTGCAAACGGCGATTGCATATATAGTAATGGTATGGTCAGTGCCGATTCCGGGACTTGGCGTATTGAAGATGAAGATGGCCAGGACTATCTTCAGTTTACTTGCCCACTTACAGAGTTATATTCTGAAATTTTCGATATCCCTAGCGCACTCCTATTTTGGCGTGGAAAGCTGATAAAGAAATCTGATGAAATAGTGATTGGCGATGGTTTGATTATTAGTGAAAAGAAGGTGCTGTTTGGTTTAAAAACTGATTTCGTTCGAGAGGGCAACTTTACAGCACGCATGCTTGGAGAAAAAGAACCTTTTCCTATGGAGAGTGAAGTTCGAATTGAACGTGATGATCCAACTCAAGATGATACTGTCAAGGTTACATCTGGACGACGTAGAAAGATCAGTAAACCGATGGAGTCCAAAGGGATGGGTAGCGATGTTTCAACCAGAATGGTAGATTATTATATTTTATAAATACTTTTGTTAATATATCTCCGTCAACAATCAATGCCAGCTATTTTTTCCAAAAATTTTCAAAAAATTAGCAAATTAGGTTGAACTATCAGATGACTGGCTTTGGCATTTTCACTTTTTGGAGCCTCAGGAAATTTGGCATCATATCTATAAATCAATATTTATAAGGATAAAGTTGATTAACTGAAGCCAGGATTAAAAAATTTAGTTTTGCATCGATCCTGCAAATGTTAGCCAATTGCCTAATGTTACTCTAACTTGCGAAAAATGATTTATGAATTTAAGGCATTTTGTCTATTTCTTTCTGTCAAGCCGAAACTGTAAATAAAAGCATAGCTAACACTTTTTAATTTGTTTATCATTTGAATTCATCTTTTTATTTACACTTTGCATGGGTTACAATGACTATTAGACATTGGCATATTACTAATTAGTATTAAATTTCAATATATTATTTTTTTGTCTGCAGGCTGAAAATTCATTTGGAACACCTCGCGACGAGGAGTAATCATAGAAAAATAGTATTATTAAAAAATTATTTGCCCTTTTTTGAGCCTTTTATTGTTATATTCTAAATAACATGGAAGCTGTGATATTTCTGAAATTGAAATTGTAGTGTTAGCGAATTTTCCTAGCAATAAAATTCTTGAAAATTGAATTACAATATTATTACTTTTACAATGTAATTTTATCAAATTTCTAGAAATAATTATGAATTAATGGATTAAATTTCCGCTTCTGCAATTTCTTGATGACATATATGTTTTTAGAACAGAAAGAATGCAAGAGAATTGAATGTTATTATAGGCAAGGTGTTAAACATTGTGGATGATTAATACCTTGCAAGGCCCTCAATGAAATAGAGTAGTTGTTTTATTCAACTTCCTACACTTAGCAGTAGCCTAGAAACTGCTAAAGTTAGCAAAACGAGGAATGAAACACGAAATAAGTGTTGAATATATATATATGCTGGCTGCCGCGAATCGGTAGAAACTTTTCGTTCGCATTCATCGAAAAAAGATTGAATACTGACAAGTGACATGTACTTTAACGAAACAGGTCTAGAACGAGAATACACATTAAGAACTAATGAAGGTATAATTTATTAATAGAATTCAAAAACATGAAGCAATGAATAAAACACTTGAAATATTGTTCACTATATTCTGGCTTTCTCAAAATTGCTGAATGGATAGTGGAAAATATCATATAAGATCAGATTTGCATTAATCATCATACATGTTGGTTATGCAAATTCTGCACTCGACTTATCCATTGAAGAACCCAAATATCAGTCCCAATCCAAGACATATGGCTGCAGGCAAATCATATTGCGCTCTTTGATGAATACTTCTAAAGGGCAAAATAATTTGTAAAAATGTAAAACATTAAAAACAAAATATATGATAGTTTAAATCTAATTGAATTTGATTCATATGTAATCAAAAATATTCCTTTTAAAATTGACATCTGTGAGAAGAAATTTTTTATTGGGATTCATAAACTTTAACATTTCAGCAATACTAAAATTTTAGAAACCTTTTGATTCGTGAAAAATGATTTAATCAGACTTACGCTGGACCGATGAAGTATGCATTTTATAACCATAAAAAAATGTAAATATACATATATTGTAAATGCGAAACTTGCACGAGAGTTGAGTTGTTAAAATACTATATGTCACCTGTAAGCTTGTTTAAGCCCCTTCTGAGATAATAATGAATCACTTTTATATCTCCCTTGTCCGAGCGATGTGCGGATATCACGTTCGACTCTGTCCCAGTACAATGTCAAGTATCGACTACTAGAAGCCCAGCGATAGATCATGTAACTCGCACTTCCAGATGCAATGGCAGCACCCAGACTCAATCGACTTAAAGAACGAATCAAATACCCTAAACATTTAAACAAGTGTTGAATAAATACTAAAAAAACTTTAATCTAAATATGCCCCTCTAATTATATATATACATAAATGACTTCTGGAGTACATAGGGCTATATGGGCGAATTAAAAAAACTTGCAAGATAGAATGAAATTTCTTATCATATGCAGTAGTTTAGGGTACCTTGTGCGAGTCCTAGCAGTAACAAATGAACATTACGCATTCCACTAAATTTATTCGTTGAATTTACGTCGGAATTATACTCTAAGCCATCGAATATTTCCGTTAAAACATCTTCAATTGCATTAAAGAAACTATTGATCTTCGAATTTTCATCGTCATAGTCATCTGAGCCCCACACAGTGGCGGTCAATGCAATGGGAATAATGTAATCACCACTGTCGTCGTCATCCATATCGCCATCTCTATGTCCACTGCCATCATCATTTCGCCCACCTCCATTGAATGAACCCCAGCCATTATATGATTTGAACGAACTTCGCAGATAAAGACAGGAATTCGACAAAGGTTTTGAGCACATGTTAGAATTACGTTGCAACAAGCCTGTTAAACATTCTGCAACGAAAAACGTCAAAAAATCATAAGATGAAATTTGGAAAAGCTCTCATATTCTTTGTGGGATGATAAACGATATTACGTGTGCATTGAAAACTGGACAAGAAAATGAGCCATGACACGATATTCCTGCAGCGAATCATAAATGCGTATGGGGTAAGCAAGCTTCGAGCGTTTTTAATGCTTCCTAGAACAGTTTCGTTATGGTGTAATGCTGCTTATGCTTTCGCCAATATATTATATTTGGATACAATGTTTCAGTCATCGATGCTAGTTAAATAGTTTTTGCCTAATTTGTTCGAGTTTCTTGAAACGAATGTTTTCGTCAACAGCAAATTTGAAGCAAGTAACGGATTTATCATACATAATTTGAATTCGTCAATTGTGAGAGTGCTGTAAATACTACGCTAGTCATCTTTTACATCATTCTTCGTGAATTATCATTTCAGCTTCAGTTAATTATTCTCATCCATCCTTATTAATAGAATGCAATATCCAGAGCATACCTCGACGACGAAGGATGATAATTTTGTTCCATGGGATTTGATTTCTGATTCTGGAAGAATTATACTAGCGGACATACTCCACCGTCTTGAAAAACAATTATATGCTGCCTGGAACAGAAAATCCTTAGCTGTACAGCTACATATCACCACTTTGAAAAAAATCAGTACTATTTCAATCCAGCACAAATTTAACGATAACGATACAACTATAGCTGATGACACCCTCGATAAAGTACTGAAGACTTTAGATGAAGTGCGCTATGTTCGTTCTAGAATGATAGATTTTATATCATCCACCAAGTCTACAGTTGAAAGAGATGAAGCGCTATCTCCAGGCGATTATTTTTTTATGAACCGTGACCCCTTTTATGCTTCGAACTGTTGTGAGCAAGGTAAGCCCTCTATTTCTTAAAATTTTTATTTTCAATAGACTTCATACTTAGCGCTGCGTAAATAGTATTGGCTACATATTTTCGATATTAATATAGAGTTTTGAAATGATAATTATGCATCGTACCATTGTCATCATTCCCATTTTGATTCAGCAGACTATGAATCAGAAATATCAAACGAATACCTCAAACTCCTTGGCAATGTTCTTGTTATTGAGACTCAAGCTACTGTCTCTATAGAATTACTAAAGGTCAGCATAAAACATTCTGAAGATGAATAATTATATTTTTCTCAAGAAATTTCATTTTTATCTTGTCAGTATGCACGCATATAAATATTTTCAGATATCCAGCTGACAAAAAGTTAATATTTTACAGGAATTAAATATTGCAACAGCAGTAACAATGCAACTTGAGCTGGAAGGCAAATCAAAATTTTATGAAAGTATATTTGAAAATGTGCATAACAGTCTTCAATGGAATTCTTTCTTCGAAAATGATAATCTTAGACGGGTAATTCATTTTAAATAGCTCTAGAGATTGTGTTTCATCAATGAAATATCCTAAAGATTGTGTTTGAATCATTCAGGATTTTGAAAATCACCTACATTTCCTGAGAACATGTACAAATATAAATACCGATTCTGAGAAAATGGATCCTGAGCTTGATAAAGACTTAAGAAACACGGATGTATGTAGGATATATCATCTTCCCTCCAGTACAGCATTAGCACTTCCTTTCTTCAATTCACAAAAAGAACTAAGTGCTCATGCACTGATACATAAATACTGTAAAGGGAAAGACGATGATTACTTTCGTTTTATAGATGAAATGGGCCAGACTAAAAATTCCAATGATAAAAAATATGAAACTCAAGAGGAACTTCCAAGGGGATATATTGTGGAATGCAAATCTCTTAAATTAACTGTAGAAATACTACAAGAAAGGCAGCAAGCAGATTCACAGTATAGATATAATGTTTACTGCAAGTTGTTCAGATCGTGTATTCAAAGTGAAGCTTTATCCGTTTCAATCTTGAAAGCTCAGTTTGATTTCAAAAATTCAAATTTTCATGCTCCAAAAATTAATGAGGATTGCACCATTAACTTTGAGTACGTTACATGGGCTGCAAGTCTACTGGAAAATAAAAGTCTCCCACAAGTGTACAAAAAAAGTGAGTTGGGTAGTTCAGTGGTTAGAGTATACATGCATGCTGTTATGGAACCTTTTAAAAAATCTGTTTCCAGCTTGGGAAATTTCATCAAAAGGCTGGAAAACTCTATGAAAGATACTGAAAAAAGTTCCCCTTCCATCAACGCAGTAACGGAATCCTCCATCTCTGACACTGCATTGGGCAATGTGGCTGATGCAAATAAAAATTTTCCAGGGCCACTTACAGTTTCAAATAATTCGGTCCCAGAAATGCCATTGGATGGAACATCTGATGCAGATTTGAGTTCTTCCTGCATGAGTGGAGTTGGTGGTATTTCAAATTCAGAAAATTTGCCTGGCGATATGTGCAATAAGTCTATGTTAAATGAGCCTGAAGCCATCGCAATTTCTGAAGATAACTCAGGACTTGATGACCAGGAGGTCATAACAAAACTGGGGCTATTCAAGAGTGGAAAGAATAATGTGTTATTTTGCATTAATGGAGAAGAAATTGATGCAGACAAAATTCGGACATACGTGTTTGATGTATGTGATCATGTGCGTAGTCTTGTGGTCACTATTATATTTCAGGTACTATATTTAAACTCATATAGCCACCATGATCATTTATAATACAGCTGCTATCTTTTAATTTAGCACATGTACAAGAATGCGTCATACACTGGTAATATTTCATAAACTGATACCGTCGGTTGCACCAAATTATATCAGCTAGTCAAATATATTGGATTAGAAATATCAACATGCACCAGCAAACGGTGTAGGTGGAATGATGAAACTATTAGATAATAGATTACATCCCACATTGCAACATCTATTTATGAAATATCAACTGAATACCCTTTCGAAGAAGATCTAGGCTAAATGATATATTCCGAATTTTACATTAATTAAGTCATTAAATATAATTCTTTACAAGCAATGCTAAGATATCCTTTTACTATTAGTATTATATTAATGTGTCTTGTATGTTTCAAATATGTAAATAACATGCTTTGTGAATTTTAATCTATCATTCCAAATTCTTTTAAGTTTAATTGTATCATACATATAGAAATACAAACGGTACGTATCTTACTTTTGTCATGCTATTTGTTCTTTATTTTAAAATGATTTGGTATTTTGATTAAACTTGCTCTAGAACTTCTTTCATACTTGAGTGTTATTCCAACTGTTGTAGAATTATTTAATTCGGTTTCCAAAGTATTTTTACTTGCTATTTTGAAATATTCTTCTTGCTGATTAGGGCCGGCATGAAGAGAAAGGGTATCAAGTGGGTAGGGTATCAGCCAGTCTTTACAGTGTCTATACAGATGATAATCTATCTATCAAAAAACGAATTGGCCATTCACCTTCATCGTTACAACGTATTAATACCTCTAGTCAGCTTGGTCAAATTCTAATTTTGCACAATCCTCACAATAATGCCATTTTTCAGGGTAAAATATTGCTAAAAATTCAAACTCATTCTCCGACAAGAGTAAGTATTGATGTGCATGGAGCTATAGGTATAGATGAAAAGGAAGTATTTTTGAATGAGCTACAGGGAGCTCGAAGTGCAAAATCTGATTGGTTAAACTTGAAAAAGGATGAAATTGCCTTGAGCATGAAGATCGATGAAGCTATTAAAGATTTTGAAAATGTAAGCATGATGGATTCCCGTAAACTTCGGACGTACTAAATCTGTCGGGGCTGCCAAATTCATTCGTTTTATTCGAAATTCATCGTATAAAATATCTGAACATGAACAACCACATTGTGCGTTCTTTTTAAATGAAAATCATTCACATAAATTTACTGCAATATTACTAATTTTATTATATCAATGCATTTTACACTTATTCTGCAGATTCAAGAACTTGCTGAAGCTAAGAGTTTTGGAGGCAGGTAAACTTTTTTACCCCAATACCTGCATGATTTAGAAAGATAGAGGCTTTTATTATTATGTTATTACAATTTAATTCATCATACTGAAACTCCATGTTATACGTAATAAAACAAATATTGGTATAAAAAGAAACGTTCATGAATCGGAATTTGTTTAGTGATGCTATCCTATTTAAATCAATGTAGAGATTGATCAAACGAAGGAATTCATAAAAGTAGTGCTCTTAATGTTCCTCTCCTTTTTCATTTAAATGAAAGCTAAATATGTATCCTAAATTTTAGCAAACAATTCTTTTTGTGGTTGCCAGGTAAACTCCGACTCAGCAGAGAACCTTAACAAAATATGTTGAATTCAGTGATGCGGATACCTGTAGAGTATGACTGATTTCATATTTTTCAAATTAATTAATTTTTTACAAAATCAGAATTGCTGCGGTGATTCCTTGCCATCAACAACTATTCAAACTGAATGCAAAATTGGATGATTTAAAGCAACTTCATTTAAAAATCCAGTCGAAAGCTCAAAGGAAATTTGAAAATTTGACCAATGCAAACAGTATCTTGCCAATGATTGCATGTTTTCTATTCGGAACTAATGCATCAATTAAGGTTGCCCGCGAGCTCTCTGAGATAATGAGAATAATTCGAAAGCATTGCAATGAGCCTCCTCCAGGAAGTTTGAGCATAAACAGGTTAACTGCTAATCACTGACTATTTTATCTATATTTTGAATTAGTATGTTAATACATTATATAAGTTTATTTTAAACTATGAAATCTTTCATTTAAAAGTTTAGAAATGTCCTATAAAATTTAGTGACAGTAGATTGGTGCAAAAAATACTATTTTTATGAATTGTTTGTCATTGCCAAAACGTGACATGTAGAAATGTCAGGATGCTACTAAACTCCATGATGACAATTTTTATTGATATAGTCTTGTTTGTATTCAGGATATCTGATTCTCCTACAGTTGTTGAGAATCTGGCAGTGTACAGTGCTAATGTTGACAGTAATTTAAAGTACGATGATGAGGTTGGATGTAAGAAAGAAATTAGTAGTAAAAGTGAAATTTTAAGCAAGCCGCAGTCATATTTATTACCTATGGCAAACATTGCAACTAAAAGCATTGAACTCATTTCATCTGATGAAGAGGAGAATTGGGAACTCCCATGCCGCAAGTTCTCTTATCCAGCAAGAAAAATAAAGTCATGCATTATACAAGAAAATGCTGCTGTTTCAGCAGTTGACAATGAATTTAAATGTAGAAGAAAATCCTACAGCATGAAAATTCGAGAGTTAGTTTCAGATCTTAGCAAAAATCATCAGCATTTGGAAGAGCAAGATCAACATGGAGAGTGTTCAATTGCTTCAAAAGATAGTTGCATATCTTTAGAATCAGTAGATCTTGAATACCAGTCAGTTTTAAGTTCAACTCATCGTTTAATTGTAGTTCATTCTCTGCATGGCTGTGCAAAGGTGTTGTGGCGCAATGACGCTTTAAATGAACTCCGGAAAGCAAGAGATTCTTTGATTGCAAACTCAGCAATCGAAGAATTACTTGATTCTGTCCTACAGGTATGCACATCTCACAAATTAAAAAAATTGCTTAAAATTATTCATGATATGTACAAATAACTTGAGATGTATCCTATGCAGACTGTTCATGAATGCTGTACAAATGATAACAGCCTTCAAACTCACAACTCAGCAAAATCCCTGCTTCACAATCGACATGTACTAAACAATACAGATTCGCAAAGTGCAGGATTTGGAAACTTGTTATGTGATCCTTCAATCCAAGATAAGCTTGAGGTAAAGATATGAATGTTTTTAATCTGACACATGGCAAGCTATATAGTAATGATTTGAATATGCACTAGTTCATAGATGTTGCTGCAAAGAATCTTCGAGCACAAGCTGGCATCAAATCTGAAAGTGAAGCGAGAAACTATGAACTGAAAGTAATTGAGCAGAATCTTAAATTTGGGGCATTTTTCATGCTTTTGCGCTTCTTACGCATCCTCTCCATTATTCGAAAGGAAGCTCATGCATGGAAAATGCCATCGAAATCTAGAAGTATATTTAAGTCAACAGGCCAAGCTCTAACTGCTGAGAGGAAGAAAATGGTAAGAGAATTCATCAACACAAATATCCTGCAATCTGAGAGATTAGAACTGGCATTAAGCATATACCGATTCTCTATTTTAAGGGTTACAAATAAAGTTTATATTATTTAATAACCACTCTTGTACAAATGAAATCTTATGTGTAGCAAAAAAAATATTACATTTTCACGGATGTAACAAATTGTTATGTGTGTGGTTAAGTATTAGTACTTTTTCATGGTAAATTTGTCTATTTCTCTAAGACTTTGCTGATGATGTTACACAGTAATTAATATTTGCTTAGCAATATTACAAGCTCACATCAACTTGATCCGTAGATTGAATTTTCATAATGATATTCCAATAGTATTATGTTTCTTCAATGCATGGTTCTATTCATATATATATATATATGTATATTAACCTTTGTAAAAATCTTGAATGTTCTACGAATATTTTCAAGAACATTGAAGCACAATATTTACAAGAACGGCAAAATCGTCAGGAGCTCATTGAAAAGAGATTAGCAAAAGGAAGATTACATTGTGTTCTTCACACTGCAAAAGTAAACAAGCTCGTAGCAAAGAAAGAGAGACCGTTAGGTACCAAGACTGCCCAACTGAATATGGCAGCTAAAAAAATGCAAAAACTCTACAGGGGGTTTCGTGGGCGGAAAAAGGCAAAAATAATGTTTCGCAAGAGGCACGAAGACAACCTGTCACTTGCCGAAAAACTCATTTTGCAGCAAATTTATTCAGTGGCTGCCCTTAAAATACAGAGCATTTATAGGGGACATTTGGCACGAATTGCAGCCTCAGAAGCCCGAATGGAGCTTGCAGCTTTTATAGCGCACATTAGACTTACTGAAGCCCAAAGGGACTATGATAACTGTTTTATTGAATATAAAAATAATATTACAATGGAGAATCGAGAAGCTGGAGTACTGAGAATCAAAGAGAATGCAATGCTTGCACTATCCAAAATTGTTAAACAGATGGCACGACGAGGCAGTAAAGATATTAACTTAGACGTAAATAACTAGGACAAAATCACCAACTTGGTATTATTCTGGATTTAATTACTCTACAGACTGATCAATAATTAAACAATCAAAAGAAATTCAATGTTTATAAACATGTATTTAAGAGATGCTGTCAGTTTTTTGTACTGGGATAAAATAACCGCTCCAAGGATGGGTTCTCTGAGGATGTGGAATAGGACGAAAATTCGCATCAAAGCTGTACACAATAGGAGAGGCTCTCGGAATTTTCTGTAATATCGCTAGTTCCTCAGGAACGTCATCAATATACTTCAGCCATGAAATTATAATATAAATAATCATGATTCAATAGAATAAATTTCTTTTATGAAAATTCTTATAAATCGATATTAGAAGGTTCATTCGCCACTTCAAAAAATGGTAGCCTCAGATGTAATAAAATGATGGCCTTTAGATGTACAGCAAAGTACAGTGCTATGGAATTCTTCATGGATTAAAAATAATAGTAGCCTTACACATCACAAAATCAAGTTTACAGTTGTTGAAGCATAATTTTGTAAAAAAGAGTCACAGAACAAATACGAGCATCATAGTAGTTCTACTATAAACATGATTATATAGGAATAAGTATTTACCTTGATGAGCGCTTTCAGGCATATAGCATGAGCACATATCAACAGCCGTTCGCCATTCAAAATTCTCGGTTTGATACTACCCTCCCAAACTTGGGCAACACGAGCTTCAACATCAGCCATACATTCGGTTGTAGGCACCCTCACTTCCGAATTCCTGTACTGCTTATGATTCCATGGATTCAGTGGATTTGACAGAGACATTGGAGGAGGTGGTATTCTGTATGATGCTTGCCATTTTAATACATTAGCCTCGCCAAATTCCATATTTGCTTCATCCCCAGTTTTACCAAGCTGAACCACAAATTTTTTAACAAGGTAGAAGATGTGATGAATAGTACATGCATTATTTTTTCAAAAAAACATGTTTCTTGCCTGATCCCTAATATCTGTTGTAACTAATTATTTTGATCTTTTAAAATAAACCAATTAATAGAATATATGATCATGTAGCATGTCTATAAAATATAGCGTATATGACAAAGTGAATTATGTGTAGAGATTAACGCATTATTCGAAGAAAAGCAAGAACTAGATAATAAAATCAAGCCCAAATAATAATTAAACTTGTTCCAGTTATATGCCAAATTTTTCCTAAAGGCAATGCAGCATTTCCAAATCAATAATCAGTTGGATCAAATGTATAGATCAGCCTTGCTGTCTTTAGCAAAATTATTCGGCCCAATTTCCTCATTGAATCTTGAGTCTATCATCAATATTAATATTACTTCAGAGTTAAAATGATTTCAATAATTTATATCCCACATTTTTCGTAAATATGAACTTATGAGGCACGCAAATTATATTTTTCTTAGCCTGCGGTCGAAGTTTAACTAACCAGATCCCCAAAAAATCTCTCATTTAGCTCCCACTTATGCTCTTCCGGAATCCACGCTTGATCAAGTTCATTTAAAACTAGCCAGCTTGTCTTAATTGCCCTAGAATGGAGATTGATTTTATGATGCACATGAATAGTAGCTCTGGAAAAAATGCTTAATATTCAACTGCCATATAAACAAAAATGTTTGATCTCTGTCAATACATTTTTTTACGTAACGGAGACCTTTTAAGCATCGACGTGATAACACTATCAAAGCGAAAACCATGGCTTGCTAAAGCTATTCCGGCTTGGTGCGCCTCTTTTTCACCCTTGACGGTGAGTGGAACATCCGTCCAGCCGACTTGACAACAAGATGATTACCATTAGGATGAATAGAATCGATATCATATTCTAATAAACAAAATCATGCGTCCAAAACTAATGTAAGACCAAAAAAATCTTACTAAATCTATCTTCAGCATTGAATGTACTCTCTCCATGCCTAGAAAAGATATAAGCAACTAATCTCTAGAGTGAGCTTTAAAATCAATCTCGTTTTTTCACCTTAAGAATACGATTTGATATTTTATATCCTGAATGAGAGAATCTTTTGGAATGCTTCCAGTGACCTTTGGCAAACCGTTCATTGTTATTGCTTCTAACTTTTTTATTGTAGCGACAAGGTAGATGAGAATGATGAAGACTCTCATGCTTCCTGAAACTCACAATATAATATGAGCGTGAGGAATTAGTACTAACTGCTGTAGAGAATGAATGAATTCTTTCAAGTACAAGTAAAAATAATTATTTGGCATGAAAAATGAACTATCATAAAATGCTAAGGTCTAATAGCAAATGCAAACCCTATGCTAAGCAAGAAGATAAGTTTAGTAAGAATGGTTGTGGTCTTTAAGTGATCGGGGGAAAACTGAACAGATTGGTCATCGAACAGATGTGGTGTTCTATTTCATATAGCTAAAAAAACTTAGCAAACGTTGGTTACATAGATAAAAGCTTAGTGAATTCGATGGATAAAATAGAACCAGCTTCAAAACAAATATAATGGTGTGAAGAATAAGTCCTTCCTATTGATTCGAATTACCAGTTGGGAAGTTTTGAAGTAAAGATTTTTGCATTCTGGAGGAGGGACTTATCTTGTACAGATGTTCAGTTTCTAACTGATAATTTGATTGATTTCAACTAAAGAAGCATCCAAGTCTCCAGACGCCAAATACCAAAATACATATATGCCTAGGTTATGATGTTTTTTAATAATGTTACTTGTTAGCAACCAATTCATGGATTGAACAAGGTGCTTTCAAATAAAACCAAAGTATTACATAACTGCAAAAAAAATCTTGTTATATGTTGCCATGCATAAAAGGAACCAGTCACAAGCATCAGTTTCCTAGGCTAAAATTAAAAAAATATTTTTAAACAGAGACACTAATCTATACGTTAATTATAGAAAAAATTATGTGACATAAATAGTGACCTAAATGTGAACTATGAAATATTTAAAAGTATTTGAAGAAAGTGACTTGACTACCAAAAACTCTTGAAAAATACAAATTATTTGATCCCAAGCACTGGAGTAAAATATTTTTTAAATACCAAATTCTTTGAAGTATATACCAAAAAAAGAATTCTACAATGCTTGAGTTGTGCTACATTATATATAGCCCGTAATCCCACTTTGGTATATTTCCACAATCTCAAGTTTTCTTTAAAAAGTAAAGGCTTTACTACTGCTTTACAGGTGCTGATGACTAAATTGAAGAAGTACGGAATATTTCATACTAAGAGACTTGAAAATAATGAAAATTTGAAGCATGCAATGCTGAAAAATTTATATATAATGTTAAGATGAATGTGCAATAGTATGCAAGACAAAAGGGATGAAAAAACAAAATAAGTATATTAAGAATAATAAGTTAAAACAGAGAAATAAAATCAAACCAAAGTGCCCAAAAAGTTGCTAGGAAAATCAGTAAAGGAACTTGCATCAACGAAAATTGATTAAAGTAATAGAGAGAGTTGTTGATGATTTTATAAGGCTACATAAATGTCATTTACAAATTTTTCATTGCAAATGAGTCATAAAACTGACTTTACAACAATCTTGGAAGCATGTATAGTATTCAGGTAAAAAATTAAAAATAATAAATAAAATTGAGTCACTGGAGAAGTATATACTAAATACCTTAACATTTAGTGGGCTGAAGTATTTTTTGTTCAAGATGCTAGTCAATATATATGAAGGATGATGCTAAAAATGCTTTGCAATGTACAAGTTTAATAGCAAAAATTCAGCTCAGTAAATATTAGAAATACTACACCACTGTTTGTTTATCACATTAATTTTTATGCATTTGATAGTAAAACTGTTAATCTCTCAGCCATAGGCATCAAATTTTTACAAGTATACCATTCTACATTTGTTTCAAAATTATGGTCAATAATTTGTGACTGTTTGGAATGTAACACTTAACAGAAACACAAGAAATTGGTGACAGAATACATACAATATTACATGCTAAAATATGTTGATGAAAGCAAGATAAATTCATCAACGCAACAAAATGTCACTTACTGAAACTTGTTCTCATAACCAAAACTGAAACTTCAACATAGTATCAGGAGAAATGTGCTGCAGCTACAGAATTGAATTAACTCCCTTAGGGATTCATTCCTGGTAGTAATTTCTTACACCTAATAATGCATTTTTTAGATAGATTAGTCACAAATATAGCTTATTATAGTGAGCTGACACAAGTAAATAATCATGATAAAATCTTGAAAAATAATCTAAAAAAGAATCCAATGCTAATTTTTGTAACTTACTTTTCTCACTGCAATTTTTGCATAACTTTTGTATATGATGAATCTCTTGAAAAACCTACAAATTTTAAAATTTTATGCGCATTTTTGTATTTCATGTTGCTAATAATTTTTATCTTTACTCTTAAAAATCATTCTGTTTTAATGTATTTCTTTCATAAGAATATATTGTAGCTTATGAAGTATGATATTATAAAAATATTGCTGCAGTTTTATTTGTTGATTGAGTCTATTTCTACTTTCCAGCTCTCTTTATTTCCTATCGTCTCTATTGTAGCATGTTACTTTGTAAGCTTTGCTTTGTTTTTTCTATTCAAAATTGTAATGTGTGACAATTCTATATTTCCAAATCATTTATAAATTCAGTGCTTGTTTTAAATATTGAAATTCAGATCATTCACATGTTCTCTCTAATATATTATTTTGGTGATGCTACGTTCCACAAGTAAAACTGGTTCAAATTAATTCATATTCTGTTAAGATAAACTGCAATTATTCAAGAATAAAAACTGCTCTTTCATTTATTCCAAAATAATTTTATCCATTAGTATTTTTATCTTGTTCAATTCACTTTTTTCATATTCCTATAAATTTGAAGTATACACTGTTTATGAGTATTGTGGCATGGTAAATTTGTCTTTCAATAGTTTTTTCTGTTAAAAAAAGTTTTTTGTTCTGTCTTGTTTCTTTATTTCCCCTTTTTTTGCATGCTTCACCTATTTTCTCTTATACTTGTTCTGTAATTGTTGTTAATATAAAGTGCTAAGACTTGTATCATTAAGTATAACTTCACAAAATGCATAAAGCAATACAAAAAATAGAAGGAAACAGGAAAACATAAGACACAAGGATAAATACAATACATGATAATGTGACTTAATCTACAAGTTGCAACTTGCATGGTCAGAAGTACTTTCTGACCACATCTCATATCCATATTATTCTTGCATAACTGAATCTAGTCAATTTCAGCTGCAGTAATCCTAATATAAGCCACCTTTCTTCTTCTCTGATTACCACAATAGATTTTAAGTCTCATTTTGTTTGCATTTTCTTCTTTTACTATATATTTTGTCCTTGTAGTAGTTGTTTTTGTTTGCTAGGATTATCTCCTGGTCTAACTTGCATTTCCTCTTTTATCAAATCTTTGACTTCTCTTTAATTTGTATTTATAATGTTATCTCAAGAAAAAATAACAATTATGCATCCTTGTCAATGATTTTTCCATTATTTTGCATTTTTTATCTTTTTGGCAATCTAATACTTCTATTATAGCTTTGTTGACAATATTATAATTTTTATATTTTCAATAAAACATTCTTCAATTTTTGTTCCTTAACATAGAGTTAGTTGGCTGAAGTTTATGTTAGGAATCACTAATTAAAGATTATGCATGTAACCAGTAATAAGGACAACCAGAAACTCAAAGAAAACACACACAGCCAATAGTTTATTAATCCCTATTCATGTGTTACCAAGAATGAATCTTATTAATGAAGCACTACTTAAAAGCACACACTTTTGAGAACACACTAATGGGAAGACACTTATGAGAACACTGTTTAAGTGAACATACTTTATGAGAATACGCATGCAAGACAAATTAAGTCCATAGAATCACAGTTCTATAAAAGATCATGGCAAAACAGATCAGATCCTGGTAGTATATTTCAAATTTTTTTTGTTCAATTAATTTAACTGCAGTGGACTACACAATTTTCTTGGATGCCAGAAACTTTAAGTCTGTGACACTTTGTCAGAGCTAGTAATAGGTCTTGCAATGTCTTTTGCCAGCAATTTTGATGAAAAGTTCTGTAGCTCTCTACCATAAGGGAAATGATCTATTTGTATCATATTTTCTATTAAAGCATTTATATTTGCTCAACTATCATTGGCATTCACTTTATGTTGTTTGAGTATGAAAATAGTATATCCAATAATGTGTTGACAACATTCACTTGTGTCAGCACACAAAATGATTAGGTAAATATTTGTTGTGTATTTTCTGTTTTGCATTTTCCAAGTTTATATTGGATATTGAAGTCACACATACAGCAGTCAAAATAAGTTTCTTACATCTATATAATGAAGTACACAAACAAGTGATCACTAGCTTTTTACTGCAGTTAGATATCAAACTGTCAGGCTTTTTCTAGTAAAATGGTTCAGCTGTTAGGAAAATACAAACACAACAAATAACATAAAAACAGAAATAGTATTTGATTTTAACCTACATGTGTTGCTGAAAGTGAGATAACTTTTGCAACACACAAAACTTAGTAGCATGAAGAACAGGGTTCAGTTCTCTAATGTATCTTGGAACTGAAACTGAAACCACTGAAGCCAAGCTGAAGCCAAGCTGAAGCCAAGCTGAAGCCAAGCTGAAGCCAAGCTGAAGCCAAGCTGAAGCCAAGCTGAAGCCAAG
>JAULBW010005158.1:0-19440 GCA_032358265.1 Vaucheria bursata | reverse complement strand
AAGAATACACATATAAGACGAATTAAGTCCATAGAGTCACAGTTCAATAACAGATCACGGTGAAACAGATCAGATCCCGACACAATGTACAATTGAATACATGCAGGCATGATGCATAGTTTAAGAGCTACAATCATATTGATTAAAATTTTGTGCTTCAATAGTATGACTAACAACTGCCCTTTTTTTCACCTCCCTGCAGTCCAATTATTCTTAACAGCAGCATGCCTTAACCTTTTGCCACCTACTCATGTACCTTTATTTGTCCCAGTGAATACTTTTGTAGGTCAACATTGGAACAAGCCATAAGGAAAATTCTATGCCTATGTATTTACTCCATATATTGCCAATGAGTTCTTACATTTTTATTTAAAGTATTTTGAGCAATCAAGACTTGTGTATTTGATGAAACTGAAAGAAAAATATGATATTAAACAGCAGTTCAATTATGTTGATGGATCTCAAATTCATTAGTTGTTGACTTATTTTTTTGCTGAGCTATAAGTGATGATGTATTGCATGCTTTATGAAGAGTCTTTGTAATGATGTTTATTGCCAAATGATTGCAGTAATCTTTTCAACGGATAAACTTTCACTGCAAAATATCATGACATAAGTCTTCAAACCTTTCATACATTCTTCTTGCACAGCATCATTTAAAAAATTCTTTTTACAAGGACTATGCCAAGTTTAAATCCTGTATGACTAGTCTTACTAAGGAACAATATATAAGTCAGGGACTCAATAACCCTAAGGATTCTCTGACTGAAGTAAACACAAAATGCCAAAAACTAAAACTGTAGGTAACTGCAACTCAAATTAAATTTCTTACTCTCAGTTGTATGGTATTAGAACTGTTTGTTTTTGGTGCAAGATTAATATTACTTGTAATGCAGCTAATTATAAAACTGACTTTTTCAAGCACTGTGCTAATTGTAAAATTTTTGGTCTTACAATATTAGACTGATAAGTTGAACTGCATATTATGTACATGGCAAAGCAAACTACTCACTTTTTTTACACTAAATATCCTTTTCTTTATTTTTGCTGAAAATGGAACTCTAGAACATTTGTTAGAAATTAACTCCTTAAGAAATTAATTTCATTTTATAGCTGTAGAATTCTAAGTTTTGAGGCAAGTCATTGTTCTATATATTGGACTGTGGTGATGGGCTGTGGTGACAGGTTAGGATTATGATTTGTGTGTTGCTATGAAATTTATTTATTTCCAGCAATACAGTTATGTTTGGATAAAATATACTCTGTTGCTATTATAATTTTGTGTCTTGCTTGTTTTGCTGCTGCATTTATAACAGAGACTGCCATAATATTAGCTGAATTGACTGCAAAATTGTTTAAAATGGTATAAAAGTATTGAGCTGCTCAAATAGGTACTTAATGCACTTTGACAGGCCAATTATTGTTAAATTTTCACATGTTGACAATGGACATATTTGTAATGACAATCACATTAGTTTTTATAAGAAATAAAATGGTGATAAATAGTAGCAAAGATGTTGTTAGTATAGTGATTTTTTTTTCATGTTTGGTTTCTGTACTTCCATGTTCTCTATTGTTTTCTTCTTGGATACAGTTTGAGTGTTAGGAATTAACTTCCTAAAGAGTTAATTCTCTTTATTGCTGCGTACATACTTCAAGAAGACTCGTATAACTGTACAGTTCAAGAAGATTTGTACAATTCATGGAGAGTCACAACTCAAGTTCAAGGAGAGTCATGAATTTAAGGAGAGTCATGCATTCTTTTGTATCTTGTTATGTTGATAGAATGTTCTCACTTCTATCAACACAAGTCAGTAAATGTAATGTACATGTTTCATTCTTGTTCATTGTATTTTGCATTCCTGACATTGAGCTACTCATTTAACAATTTTATTTCCACTTTTTTTGCTAGGCTGGAAGAAATAGATCAGTGTTTAGAATTAGTGATTGGTCTACATGAAAATCTTGAGTGGTTATTAGTTACATTTGCTTTATGGATAAACAAGATGAAAAGTGAGCTATCTTTGTGACTTTTTGGTAAACAGTATATAATCAGAAGCAAGCTTTATGTTCAGTCCTTTGTAGCAATGTTCATGAATCTCTCTTATTGTAGCAGCAGTTAAAAAATAAACATTGCATTCAGTTATTTTGAGCAATTTGTCTCCATAAAAATTCAAGACATTGGGCCTGTAGCTTGTGAGCATATGCAGTTGTAACTGATTATCACTTAGGCAGAAATACTGATAGAAAAAATATATGAAGAGTCCCAACTATATAAGATATTAAACATTTTCCTGGTTCTAATTTGTTGGCCTTACAGAAGCAACAAGAGGTTATGCATAAAATGAACTATTCAATGTAAAGACGCAATAATCTAATGATTCAGTAAATGTAATCAGATTTATGTAAATTGGAGAGCTGAAATTAACTTGGTGTATACAATGTGCTCAGAATGCAAGATATCACTTAAAACAAAACTAAGTATATTTTGGCTGGAAAGAATTCAATTACTCTGTGGGAAGCTTGTAAAACAATATTCATTAGGCTTAAATAACGGACTATGCCTTTTACTAGGTATTTTAATAAAAATCTATTTTCTGTGAAAGTTAGAAAGGAAAGCAACGCGCAAACAACAAAATAATAATAAACAAACACAATAGTTAAAATATAAAATATTAGTGAAAGGAGCACGAGGGAATCTTCTCAATTACTATCAACTTTATTCTGCACAGTAGCAGGGTAAATGTTGTGGAAAAAAGAAGAGTGAGAGATGTTTTTGTTTGATAACAAATATTGAGCCTGGATCGGCCAGATACTTAATTATGGGATTACTCCGCTGGACGTTTATCTGAGATATGGATTTAGGAAACAAAGAAAATACTTTGTGGAATTGTGAAATACGTTGTAGACGATAAAGATGTGGATATTATTAGAGGGATCTTTTTTGTATGAAGGATGAAAGTTAAGGAGTGTGCTCCTATATTGTGACATTTTCAACATTCTTTGTGTACATAAAAAATGGTCTAAGCAACTCTTGTAGCCACTATTCATTCCATATATTTGCAAACATTTTCGTTTTATTCGATGTCTCTGACATCATGATCATCATATAATATGTTTATAGCCAACTCCTGATGGATGAGCTTCACAGTTGATAATTGTAAAGTAATGGCAAGTAATGTTGAGCTTTCAATACTTGCTCTATTTTTCTGCATGAATATTAGAAACATGAAACACAACTAAGCACAAGAAACTGACAGAAATGTGTATATTTATCATGTACTAATTGTGTTGATAGAGGTGAGCTAACTTCATCGACACAACTAAATATAAAACCCTACTAAAATGTGTGCAGCCAATTTACTTGGAATGTCATAAATGAACACTGACCGCAGCTATAAAACTAAAATTAATCCCTAAGAGAGTTAATTCCTAACAATGAATTGGAACTTCTAATTAAAAATTGGAAAACAATTGAGAGGTCTAGAGCAGAAACATCCTGATCAGAATAAGATATCATGCAGCTCATTGGATTCTAAGGTTATTTGGGCTAAAAGAAATTCATCTTTCGCACTTCATCATATTTTCTACTTTGTCAAATTCCATGTGACGCTTATGGCATATTGCAATTTATTCAGCTAACGTTTTGATGGTTTCATTTCTTTCTAGACGGTTTCCCTACTATACATTATGTACAATTTTGAATTTTTAAATTTAAGTTATAATTTATAAATTTAACTTTACAATCTAGGTTCCATTGTGAAATGAGTTCGTTGTAAACAACTGACGTCAAACAACGCTCGAATCATGGATTCTATATCCTCGTTAAGCGTAAGCGAGCATGCTTTTGATGATTCTGCTGAAGAACCTCGGTCTGTTTCAGATCCTATCAATAGTCCCTTTAACTTCTTGCGCGAATTTCCCAGAAGCTCTAGTTTTCGTAGTAACGTGCCTAATTCTAGGGAATCTGGAAATAGTGCTATTGAATCTCCATCGCGGTCTCAGATGAATGCAGGGACTTTGACTGAAATACAGGGGGAATTAAGGAATACTGCTTTTACGGAAGAAAAATCTATGCCAGTAACATCATCTGGATTAAAACAAAGAGTCTTCACGTCAAGCAATTTGAGTTCTGCACGCGGTAAGCTATCCAATCGAATGTCGCGGATTCGGACTTCAAATGAACCTTCAGGTATAAATTGGAGTCCGCCAAGGTGTGCAAATTTCACGACACCGTTTAATTCTAAATAACATTAAGCGATGAGCCCTTCATTGCGATATGCACCTTCTTCCTATACGGCAGGAAGCGGTGCCCCACTAAGTGCTCCGTTGGATAGTAGCAGTATATCGGATGTGCGAGTTAATAGCACACTTGCGTATACACCGAATCAGAGAGATTTTTATGAAGGGACGCCTCGCGAACAAGCTCCTCGCCCTCAGTTCTCTAATTCTATACCAGCGTCGCAAAATATGATGGCTCTGAGAATGAGCAGAGAAAATAATTCTTCAGGTGCTATGTATACCAACTAATGACAGTAACATATATGTCATGTACAAAATTCTTTTCCCAATCTTCATTTTTGTAGATTTTTTTTAACAGTTCTAGAGCAATTCTGTTTTTATGATTTCAGAAATAGAATGTATTGGTAAACGTTGATTGTCAATATCTCCGAATAGTAGCCATCATTACTTCATTATGTTGTGCGTACGTAATAATCCAATTCTGTATTCATAAGTGTATATATTTTTTTCAATAGCTATTGAAAAAAATGTTCCATATAAAAAATAACTAGATCTATACTAGTCTAGTATATTACTATTATTTTGGTACTGACTTGTACCCTACCTTTGTTCCCTCTCAGTGAGCAAATCCCCCAATAATATCAATGACCTTAGGCTTCGGCGTTTTTTGTACAAATTGGTATATTACTACGTGCTTCTCTGTTTGGTATATTTATTTGGCAGAACAGGAGTACAGGTAGACTTAACTAATATGTCAAAAATAATCTAAGTATGGTTGTTGATATTCCATAAACTGGTACAGTCGGTTACAGCAAAATTATCATTCAATCATATTTATTAGTCTTGAAGTTTCAATAAATATCAGGGAATGGAGCCCATGGAGTGGTTAAGCTATAAAATATTAGAATACATCATTTTGTGAACTGTCGATAGTTAATAAATCAACTCTATAATACACAATTTTTTTATTATTTGAAAAATATATTCATGTATACATATTTTTTTAAATTATAAAAATTGAATAACAAAATATATTTTTCAAGAATTTCATTTTTCAGACGATTCATACCAGCTTTGTATCATTTAAATAAATTGATGATTGTTCATCCCCCAAAAAATATATTTTTCTTAGGAATCATAGGAAAATAATTTATTGTATTTTATTGAGTTCGTAGTATTACTATTATTTTCTGATGAGGCTTGAACATTAATAATATATTGTGTGGCTGAAAATCATTCATTTTTGTCTTGGAACTAATTCAAAAGATCCAAAAACAGTTATGAATGAAATCGACGAGCTTTAACATGATTACTCCTCATGTTTGAATCATTTTAACTGTAAATTGGTAATTCTAATTTTTTATTAGTCCTGTCTTACCAAGTTGAAATAATCCTGAATGGAATAAACTATTCTCTGCATTAAATGTTGTATAGTGTCAAATTCTAGTTTAATTTCAAAAAAATAATATCATATCTAAAAATGCTGATTTACAACTAAGTGCTATATGGATGTATCATTTATTTCATCTACATTCATGTAACATTTTTTTAAACTTTTTTTCACATAATCAATATTATATCAAAAGTGCTGTAAAGTTTCGTGACTGCAAGCAAACTTTTTACTTGTATGGTGTCATCATAGAAACACTTGCAATGCCAGCAGGTATATTACAATGAACTTCCGATATAACTATTCTATCGGAATGTTATAGCAGAAATTCATAATAGCCGAAAATTTGCCACTTTGCTGGGTTGAAAATCCATGAAAAGCGAACTGTATATACTTGTAGTGAGAAATGTAGAACGTTTTTTCTACTCTTCTAAACTAGTTTTTAATTTTTTATAGAAGTTTTTGAAGCAGTTTTGCATTGATGGAGTAAATGCATCACCTCAGCCCTTACAAATAAACGAACAAGACATATTAAAGGTAGTCAAGTTTCTTTTAACCTATTTATTTATATTTGGTTCACAATTCGTTGTATTAGTATTTTAAAATCAGTGCTGATTTAAAAGAAAGCATCTTTCTTAAAAATTTACCTTAAAATATTAAAACCATTGGTTCAAGATAGAGCTAAAAGAGGATTAACTTGAAGTGCATGCAGATTATTCATTTTGTTATTTGAATGATTTACCAACCATCGTGAAACTTATTCATCTATTGTTGCTATGTTTTGAACCAATTTTTTACATAGTCTTTTTTATTAGGCATAACATGGGACATGGAAAGAGAAACTTTTCATATACTGAATATAATTGAGAAATTTGAATTCAAACAATTAAATTATATTTTACTGATATTCTGCGAATGTTATAATATTTTGAAAAAGTCTGTAACTGTACATTCATTTTATCGTCCCTATTGGATTTTTTTAACTTCTTGCTCATTTGTCATAGCTGATGTTAGGATGAATGCCAATATTGGGTGATATTAATATTGAACTCGTTTGACCGTTTGATAATATTTTTTGTTAAAGTGCATATATACATATATCTGAAGAGTGGCTTGTATAGTTTCAAATTCATTGGAGGCGTTTTTTTAAATTAGCATATGCACTTTTCTTAACTCATCATAACTCTTTATCAGGTTGTACAAGCTTTGG
Organism: Vaucheria bursata; assembly: GCA_032358265.1. Taxonomy (NCBI): domain Eukaryota; class Xanthophyceae; order Vaucheriales; family Vaucheriaceae; genus Vaucheria; species Vaucheria bursata. The sequence goes on along the minus strand of JAULBW010005158.1, from coordinate 12,598 downwards.
AGACTTTTGATATTCAGCGGCAGTTTGTTGAAGATTATGATGCAATTAACCAACAACAGGCTAATATGTAAGTTGCTATATCTTTTAGCGCTAAGTTATCACTTTTAATCAATAATTATAGCTTTGAAAATAAAGTTCTGCTTGATTGCTATTTTCTGTATGTATAAAGTGCCATGTTTAATAATGGCTTATTTCTTTCTTTTATGTTGCGTATAGACTTGTAAGTTTAGAGGAAAGAATCAAAATCATGATTGACGAAGCTCAGATAATCAGTGAGGACATGTCGAAAACTCATCCTAATGGCATATTAGAGCAAAATGAAAAATATGCTTATCTTATTTCAGAACAAAAAGAAAAGGTAAAATATCTTGGGAAATTTATTGCAAAATATATTGAATCATATATAACGAATGGATTACACTTTTTTTAACAGTATGGAGATTCAACTTGGTGGGCTGACAATTTAGATAGGTCTCTACGCGAGGGCAGAAGAGCACTAAATGACGAATTTGAAATAGTGCGAGACATTATTGAAGAGGTGGTCGTGAATAATAATTCAAAGATGATTGATGAGCTGACAGAGGTAGATTTGTCTATATGTATATATATATATATATATATATTTATGTGAATTGATACGAATGTATGTATTTACAGTAAGCTTCGGATATAATGAACCTGCACTTAATGAATTGTTAATTGTAACCAATAAAATTGCAGTAAGGTTCTTCGGATATAACAAGTAAGCACGTCCATATTCTGTCAAAGTTCATCTCCAGATTTTTGGATATTACAAAATTAGAAAACAACCAATCAATTTCATAGTCTCGTCAGTTTCGTATATTCGGATACAATGAATTTATTTTTTGGTTGTCCTGACAGATTTGTTATATCCAAAGTACACTATACATTTTTTATATCAAATTTACAGATTTTTGCATTTTGGTATTTTTTTAGAAGTTCGAGGAAGGTACAATAGGTAGTTTATCAATAGAAAGAATCAGAAGTGCATTAGTGGATGGTGTTGACGAAAAGGTGAAAAATATTTCATTTTTCTAATTTTACAACTTTCCTATTTCCATTGATTATAAGATTTTTGGCCTTTAATCTATGTATGCTTGGAAAATATTATTAACTAAATCATTTGGAACTGCCATTTGCGACAAATTCGTGACCTAATTTATGTTCAAAAACTCTTCTTAAAACAATATACTGAAGAGGCGCTATTGTTTTTTCAAGACATTTTTATGTGGCTAAGTTTACTTATTGAAGAGTTTGTTTATGCTAGCACTTATTTTACTTGCTATTTTTTTATATTCGGGAAATTATTAATTTGGCTTCCTTATTTAAAGCCCTAAAATCATATTTAAGTTTATAGACGTTGAAGAGTGTTTATGGTTATAGTGGATTTTTTGTTTTAAGTTCGTCTACATAGAAATCCATGAAAAGCTCTTATCTGAATGAATGGACCATTTTAATGAAAAACATCATCAGAAATCCCCGAACTACATCCCTGATTGGGTCCCTGTTCAAGGGGGGAGGATGCCCATAAATTCCAATTATCAATAGAACTGTTTATTGTATTGCCTTGGGTTCGAATCTCAATGCCTCCATATAGTATTTCTCTCACAACCGTAAACTTGGGATGAAATTTGCTTTAAAAAGCCATTTTGCACCAAGTTCAGTTTCATATCTTCAGATATATCGAATTTATCTTTTGATGGTGTCGACAGATTCATTATATCCAAAGTTAATATATACTAGTAATTCAAGCAATCGCATTTGAGTTCTAATTCTTGCATAGGTGCATTTGAGCGAAAGAGAAGAAATAAATCGCATAGAGCATAATAACCAAGCTAAAACAGATGAGCACATGAAGATGATTGGTGATTTCGTCGATGAAGCCATACAGGTATATCTTTAGAAAATGTCAAATATAACGAATTTTCACTTATAACGAATAAATAAAAGTCATATTGGGCCCTACACCTACTTAATTTTTTGGATGTAAGAAATTTGGATGCAGTGCATTTATTCGATGGTCCCGATAGGTCATTTTATGAGTTACATGCAGTTTTATTACTTATGCATTTTCTCTCATTCTGCTCAAGTCTGTTTGCAGGTTCCCCTTTGCTAGGGCCTCTACGGTTGTTTGTGTCTGCAGTATACTGACAATTTTTTACAATACTTCTCACTGTTGATACAAAGCATTAGTTGCTGGTTGACTGTCATAGGGAATGTCAACTTACGCAAATGCTTGACGCGTCTTTCGGCATAAATTGATATAAAACAATTTTATGCCACCACTTCATACAGACACCTTAGCAATCCGGCATTCGTTCGGTGATGGCATTACATTTAAGCCAATGAAATAAGTTCCTAAAATTTTGTATTCAATAATAGAAAATAATAATTCAACTTTAAGATGAAGTATTCTTTTTGACTAGATAAAATGACATCACCAAACAAATTCCAGCTTGTGAAGGAGTTGTCACTTTATTTATTTCATTGAGTTTGTCAATTTTAAAGGTATGCCCCATCTATTTTTCGCATAATATGTGGATTATTAAATAGCTATAATATTTTTATTTTCTCTGAATTTACGCTTCTAAAGGTACCTTGTCAATGAATCAATACAGGAAAATAGTAGTTTAGTTTTCCTTTTTCAATTAAATTTATTCCATATATTTATACCATTAATTACATCAAAATCGGATTGGTAATATGCACCAGCAATTGAAGTTGCTAGATTAGTAAAGTTATCAAATAATTAAATATATCATTCTGTGAACCACCCTTTAATAAAATATCAATCGTATATTTATATAGTATTAGAATCCTTATTGGACAATTGTATGTTTAATTTTTCACATGCCTGTATTTTACAAATTTTCAAGTATGAATATGTTACATTTTTCAGAAAACTCGAAATTTGAATCAAAATGTTAGTAGAGAGGGTATCCGGAAGTATGTATCTGCTGAGATCACAAAAAATCCGACTTGGTATAGAGAGCATCGAATTGATTTTGCATCGATAACTATGGGTGCAAATATCGTGAAGCACAATTCATTGACGACTCCCAATTATATCGATAGCCAAGATACTTCTGTTATCGAACAAGTATGTATTTTTCTATGTTTTCGTATTCAACTTTTCTATTAATATTATCTGAGTTTTTAGTTATTGACAAAGCTTAAGATTCAGGAAATGTATGCATATGATTTTGTTTGATATTTACTACTTATGCTACATACATGAATCATGTTTATGCTGAGTATTGAACTGCAAAAACTGAACTGTGAGCTGACAAGAAATAAATTGCTTTAATTTTGAATTTAAATTTGATGTTTTGCCGCTACAACCTTCTGATTTTGATGGTTAATGTTACTTTACTATCAACGGAATCTTCCATTCTTATGTATGTGCAATACTTGTTCCTAAAATCTAGTAACTGTTACATTTTTTACTAGTGCTGCTAACATTAGTCATTTTTTAGTTTGTGATTTGGTAGATTATGCTCGTAATTCATTTTTTGTTGCTCAGTGAAGGGTAACAAAATTTGTCAAATGAAATGAAAAAGTCATTTCTTTGGTTTTTTGAAAAATGCTGAAGATATTTTCAGACTCCCCAAAAAATATCTTGCTTTTCATATTAGGATGTTACAATCTGCCTTAGTGAAATGCTAAACGACCTATCACTTGATCCAGTCTTTGAATTTTTTGAATTTTTGAGCACATTTGTCGAATGCAATTCGTTTGGGATTTAAGCAGCTTTTATTGTGAAATAATCTCAAAGATAAAAACCTCGCAGAGAAGAGAGATAGATTAATATTAACTGAAAGTAGAAGTATTCAACTTTAGCATATGGTTGCTACAGAGCAATTTTCTAAGAATAGTTTTTATGGCTGCGCTTCAATAAGGCTGATATACTACTGTGCATCGTAAGCTAGTTAGTATCAATATGAGCTAGTATGCATTTGCATAATGAATGGATGTTTATATCTGCATGGAGAATCATTGCATCTAAATACAAATTTACGTAGTAGTTTCATTCGAATTCATGGGTACGAATACTTTTAATGTGGGCCTTAATAAGTTTTGAAATCATTTCATGTCTAGAATATAATTTAATTATGACTGTCCTAATCATTTTTTTCTTGTTAATAGCTAGCTCAAGCAAATTTTTTATTTAAAGTATATATTACCTATTTAGGCAAGTCTGCAGAGACTATAAAGCTCTATGTGGCTAGTATCGGAATAATTCAATTTAATGTTATAATTTCTGATGATGAGCACTTAGTTTATTGGCTAGTTGACGAGTAGGCTTGTTATATCAGTCGTTTGGTCTAGAGAATAAGTTGATGATGCTAAGTTTGATGACTAGCAGATTGGATGGACAAGCATTTGAATGTCTATTTATTAGCAATACATATGAATTAGAGTTCAACAGCTTTATTACCTGATGAAAACTAGGAAACTAGTCATTTTTTTTACTGGTCGAGTCATTTACTGGTCTTGTAATAAATAGGAGGTGACTTGCATTTAGTTGAATCAAATACATACTTACTCTTTCTATAAACAAGGTTACAAATATGATTCTTTTTAATATGGATGTTTCATATTTGATAAATATGTTTGTATGCCTTCTACTTTGTGTAGATGTTACATATTCAAGGCGTGCCAGGATTTGTCAGAGGAAAATCGCACGATACGATTATCATGGACGGTATGTATGTATGCATGTTTGTCAATGCTACTTTAATACGCCAATATGATTTGTAAGATCACCATATCGATTTTAAAAATTAGTATGCTCAGTCAGTGGAATAACTCAGTAAGAATCACCACAGCACTAAAAAAACAATAAGTGCACCTTCAAAAAATAGGTGAAGGAATACATAATTTATGACTCACATTTTCAGAATCGTTTGAAAATTTGTTGATCAGCCTTACGTTAAATAAGATTAGTGCATGCAGCACATATTCTACCAATTATATGAGAATTGATTCACTAGATCTATGTGATTAACCGGCTTAAAATGATCAAGTCGAATGAACTTCGATATGTATGGTGTCAGGCCCACAGACAAAACAGCTGAATTTAGTTACGTTACTAGTCCTGCAGTGCATGTGCTATTCATCTACAAAAATTGATAAGAAACAATTCAAACGATTTCCTAAATCTGCAATTTAGCAATATAAAGGTATAGTTTAACCTTTTGGAACTAAACAAGTAAGCAAGTTTTTTTCTGTTCTTTTCATTTTTTTAAGTCACTAGTTATTTTTCAAATTTTGATGCTCTTATTATCCTTTCCACATGCTTTAAATTAAGAAATTACTGTAATTGGCATAAAAAGTAATATATAAATTGCTGTATTAATCATGAAAAGTATTAAATATAGAGAGCGAATGACTATATTTTGTATGAAGTAGCTCTTTAAATTGCAAGAACATCTATATATTAGGAATAAAAATAATCCTATAAGTTATTGGAAGTACTAAATAAATAGTAATTTTCATTGTAGAAAATACTTCTAGCATTTTGGCTAAAATCTCTCATAGTACTATAGTTTGATTCATTTTATACTTATTTTGATTATTCTATAGCATTGGAATTAGGCCAGTGCTGGGCCTTTCGAGGCAATAGAGGTCAAGTTACTGTTAAATTTGCAGAACCAATATACGTCGATGCCATAGCTATTGAGCATAATAAACGGGCATTGCAATTATATCCACAGCATGTGCCCAAGGGAATAAAGGTTCGTTTTTCAATTATGTTAGTTACACCGTCTTCCTCCCAATAGAGTAACGTCAATTTAATTGAAAAGAGCAAAGCAGGAAATGTTAGTCAGCAGATTCTTATAGAGTAAATCTTCCAATAACATTTTTTATTTGAATAATTCATATTTTGTCAAGTTGTTCATGTCAAAATATTCTAGGATTATCAGTATGTTTTAATAACTCTGTATTGAGAATCAGGTTGAAGTGGTCTTATCATTGAGGCTGAACCGAATTGGGCTTGTTGATGTTAATAAAGCAATGTGGTGTTCTTATTGAGCAATATGAACATATGTTGTCATGATAAGAAAAAAAGCAAAGGTTGCCATAGACGGATGAAAATGGCAACCATGCTTAGTAAATCATATGGTAGAAAATTTTGGAGCTGACTTGTATAATTTACGGTCCAATATATGTGCATAGTTACAGAACAAGTTTCTAGAATAATGTCCAGGTTGAAATATAATTCTTACTTACTGCAAATTTTCATGCTTCTCTGCCTTTTTTCTCTTCTCTTTCTGTTGTTTCTGTTCTTTGGTGCTGTCATTAAATAATTCATCATAAAAATTCTGTATTTCAGGTTTCGGGATGGGAAATTGATGCATTGGGGAATAAAAATGAGCCGATCGTAATGCTGCAAAATGAGGAATTTATTCTTTCCGGTCCATCATTTCAACTTTTTCATATAGATCCCAAGTTTTACAGGTCGAAAATTAGTCAACTCACTCTGCATGTTGATTCGAATCACGGTTCGGAAGAGTTGACCTGTCTGTACCGACTCCATGTATACGGAGACAAGGAGGTAAAAATTTGATTTTTATGGGGTTCATTTTTGGATGTAATGGATTAGATTTGACATATTAATTGTTTGTTGTTCTATCATTGGCACACTTTTATTGTATGATTGTAAACATGAAAACAGAGCAAGCTATGGTTGTAAATATGATATTAAGCTACCTAGTATAAAGAATCTTTTTTCTTCAAATTCATAATCGTCCAAATCTGGGATCAATGCGCAGCGATTGAGTCTATAGTATAATATTCTTTATGTATTAAACGAAAAGTCTATATTTATTTCTCCTGTTTTTCCTGAACTTTTTCTGGTACATAACATTCCATAAAATCAATGAAATGTTGGTAAATCGAATGCAGAGAGGAAATGTCTTGGTTATAAAATGTTAGCAGTGTACAATAATACTGCAAGTTAAAGATATATATATATATATATATATGTACTCGCAATATTTAATAATGGCTAGTATACTTGATTGAATATTATTGTGCCACTTTATCTTCACGGATACATTCAATTGCCTATGCAACAAGGCATTTGACCAATGAGATATTTACTTCAAACTGGAACACCTTCATCATAATTCACTTCATTGCTCATGACCAAGTTATTTAAATGGATTGATAGAATGTAGAAAAATGTTTCTATTTCTTATGTACCTTTCGCGTCCTGGCGTAAGAAAAGGATTTGTTCCAAGTGGTGCTGCAGTAACTATGAGTCACATTTATAGAATTGCTCAAGACAAAAATATAGAAAAGTGAAGGACGTTTTTCAACTAGTATTTAAATTTATTGAATTTTTTGTTGATTTGTTGCCATCTACATCACAAAAATTTCATAGTTTTGCGCTTATATAATATGTCACAGCCGAGCCTATCAGTTGATAATCTGCTAACTTAGTAGTTCAATTATTCAATTCCAATGGTATAGAGTTTTTGGAGTGACTGTCGTTACTGCAGTTTCGCGACTAAAAGATTATTCGCTGAGTTCCAAATCGAAAAGAGATTATTCAGCTCAATGTTTCAATGAATTCATTCAAACTATCACGGTTGAAATAGGTATAAAAATATCAGTAACTAGGATATGTAGAATTTATGAAGATGACTAGATGAACCCAGTTCAACTGCTCTTTGTCATCAGCTGAAAAGAACTGAAAAATATAACATTCTATTAGTTTTTCTGAGTAAATAACTGGAAAACATTTTCATTTCATTTCGACTGCATGATTAAAACAGGTTCCACAAACATTTCTATAGTCACGTCGATGTGTAAAATGTGGCTGAGCAGAATGAAACAAATTAAGAGTGGACGACTTTGTACAATGATTTGTCAGACAAGTTAATATAAATACCTGGAGTACTTGGGAAAAGCTCTAGCGCATTTCGAAAACTTTTAACAACCTGTACGTCATTCATATATATTTTGAAATACTAGTCTTCAATCATATTCGACTTTTTCGTCCTTTTTCTTTGGCATTCACCAAGTAGATTATACAGTGATGATCTAAATATTTCCTAATTTTTTTACCTACAGCCTTCCAATAGTTGTTGCCCGCAGTTTTAATTAGTTAAGCGTATCAAGACACTATAGATTTTTCTCTAGTAGTTCTATTGCTTAGTCTCAGTCATTCCAATTGGTTGATCTGAGAACTATGGACAATAAAAGAGCCACAGGTGGTACTAACTGTAAAGAGGGGTGCCTTAATATAGGATATTCAACAGATTCTGATTTCCTTCAATTTGGAACTGAAAAACAAATATGCAATTTCTTCACATAATGTATTCAATACTCTTTACTTATTCGAGTAGAAATTACCGCAATTCAATTTTACCCGAATGACATCATAAAGACCTGTCAGATTTGTCTGCAGTCAATGTGCTAATTATCATAAAATTAGTATCTATTTTGCAATGAACAAACAGGTCATCACATTCCAGTCAACTTGGGATATATAATATTCGAAAAGAAAAGTCTACAACAGTAGCAGGAAAAATTTGATGTTTTTCAAAAATTAAATAAAACAGTCTAGCAGATAATTTGCAACTATGAACAAAATATTGAATTTAATAAGACTAAAGCAGCAACACACAATATTGTAAAAAGCACATTTGTACAAGGAATATATTCGAGAAAATGTTACGATGATTTGTACAGGACCCATCGATGCCATTTCACCATGAAACACTATATAGCATCGACCTTTATAAAGCTCCCGCCTCCAATTACTATTTTTTTCAGATCTGATCTGTCCGAGTCTCTGAAATCGTAATTACAGTTATGCTGTTCGGGATATCGGTGTCTCGTGCAGTAAACATATCCACAGCGACATTCTAATCCGCCGGCTAAACCTACTTTTTTGCTACAGCAAAAACATCTCGATCGGTTAGTTTGAACTTTAGTGCTGGTGGAATCGGACTGTAAGTCATGTATTGAAGCTGTTGACACACAGTCTCCATTGGAAGGAACGGCTTCATTGTCCTTGTCTCCTGCAAGCTTGCGAGGATTGCGAATAATTTCAGATTGTATTTGAGGTCGATCAATCTCCATTTCTAATTAGTGTTGATAAAGAGGGAAAATGTGGACTCTCCGTAAGCCTTGAGCTGAACTTCAAACGTCAGCGGGGGGTAGCTGCAAAAGACCTAGCTGCAAATTGAGAAGTAAGTAAGAGCTATAGAAACAAAGTCAAAAGAGAACAGCTTTAGACCTAAAGCTAAGAGTTTGCAAGTGAATGTATTTCTCCTTGTTTTATGTTTCGTCTGAAAATCTCTCGAGTTCTTAACCATGAGCACATAAATTCGATACAAAGGCCAAATTCGAAGAGACGGAGTATTCCCATATCGATCCGAAAGATCAAAAAAACGCAACAAGTATTAGCGAAACGCTCGGTTGTCATTTGTCTCTTGGCTTTTCAAAATTGAAGCAAATATATACCGAAATATTCTTAGAATAACGGGATTTTCACTGACATTTGCCTCATTCTTGCAGTTCGAAATGATAAAAATGCAGTTCGTAAAGTATATGTTTGAAACGACCAGAATTTTTGCCGAAAAGGCATTAATTACGACAATATTTATCTTTAGTGCAAGATTCGACATGCCTTTCTTTGACCTTACGACAGCTGAAAAGTACCCTTTAAATGAGCCACTTTCTATCTTGCCAGTATTACAGCCCTTTGTTTGCTTCAAAAAACAAAAGAGATTCTTCCAGAATTTATGTCTCCTCAACAAATCAAACCATTGCATTAGAGGCAATAACCAGCTGCAACATGTATCAGCAGTAGCTAGAATACATTAATGCATCGTACGCAATGAAAAGCATAAAGTACTACCTGAGTTTTGAACCAGAACATTTTTGTAGCTACAATAATCGGGTCAACTATTTTGCTGAGTTGAATCAACACGTTAAGTATTAAAAATATAGTTAGAAGATGTGCTCCTAATAATTGAGAAAATGACAAATTACTTGATAATAATACTTTATCACATGAACAATCATTTAGTGCAGTTTCTAGAACAATAGTAACAGTAATAGGATTTGCCAAATTTAATTACCATTCTTAGCTGCAGGCAAATAATTGTGGATTGATTGAATTTTGTACTTTATTGCATTACATGGAGTTTGACTATTTTATTCATTCATGTCATAGTTTTCACATCATGAGTGTAGTTTTACTCAGTTTAAAGTCTATTTTTTACATAAAATTTATTTGAAGCAGCAGTTAAAATGGAACATGTATCCAGAGCATTAATTATTTGATAATTTTATTAGAAAAAGACTAAAAAATACACTATTGTTGCATTGATATTGCAGCAAGGCAACAAGTCACTAAATGGGGGAATGCAAGATGAGCAACAAATGATAAAAAATAAAACAAGAATATAATTATCAAATAAGTAGATGTAACCACTATTCAAATAAAGCACAATGCAAAAAGTGGCAATATTTTCATAAAAATGAAAAACATTGAAGTGATGATAAGGGCAGTAATAAAAAACTTGCAGAGAAAGATAAGCAGTGACTGTTTAATAATGTATTGTACTTTTATTGTGCCAATTCAAGTCATCAGGCCCATGAATGTATTGATAAACAACAAAGAATGTGGTCAAGAGAATTTTTTAAGGTAAATAGTATCTTTAACACAATTTTGACAAGTTTTTCAAGCAAAATAGAAATGAAGGAGAAGCATTTTTGAGTATCTAAAATATGTAACATGATACTGAAAAATGAGGTTTTACACATTTATGCAAGTTAGAAACTTTGTCAAAACTGATATAAGAGGTGCTTACAATCTTGCTAGGGTTGAAAAAAGCAATGAGTGGAAAACTGCTTTCAGGCTTAGGGAATATCATCTTGCATATGGTTTCATGCCTTTCAGCTCATCCAATGCTCTTATTATATTTGAATCCTGATAAACGATATTCTTAAACTAGTTCTTGCAACATATTTTACATTGTATCTTAAAAATATTTTTATATATTCTGAAAATATTGTTTAATATGCTGAGCACATTTATGAAGTATTGCAACACCTTGAAAATATTACTATATACAAAGCTGGAAAAATGTACATTTTCCATGACCTCCATTGACTTTAATAGACACATAACATTTGACTTGCACTTGTATAGATATTAACAAGGTAATTAATACTTTAAATAGGCTGATACCCATGAACATAATGATCTTACAGTTGTTCCTTAGTTTATCAAACTTCTACTTGTAACTTTTTCAAATTTATGCAAGGTTTATATTGACCCTGCTATGACACTTGAAGAAATGTAACAAATTTGACTGGACAAAGGAACGCAAATCAGTTCTTAGTTAGTTTAAACTAGCATTTTTCAACTATCATTTTCAAGCATGCAGATGCATCCTTGTTAGGACTTGAGTATATATAGTTGTGCAAATTTGAATCAAGCAATAGTTTCAAACTCTTTCAGTGCTAGGACAAATGCCTTGTAATATATTTTGTAGTATATAATCATAATTGATACTACATCAATAATTGTAGCTGTAGTAGTTCATGATAGTCTCAGCAAATAACTCCACAGATTCAATGTTAAGATTTAGTTACAGACAAGATAGACAAAGATTGGATAAGACAAGGCAGGACAGGAGCTATGACATGTAATATACTTACTAGTCTGAATTATAAGATGATTAAGACTACTTGTGTGATCAGAAGTGAATCTTCTTATCAATATGCTTTATAGTTCAAACCACGTGATGACTTCTCAGAATTATTGCTGAAGTTCAATTATGACTTGCCATAAACTGTTGTTGAAGTTTATTAATGATTTGCCACATTTTAAATAATCATATTCAGCCAATTTTAGTCCTTATTAAATACAGTAATCCTAACCGTTTATATGCACATAATTCAACTTAGTTGGTAGAGTTTACTATGTATTATTGTTTCTGCTTTAGTGGCAGAAACAACACCTAACAGTATGTGTTTTCTACCAATTTCTTCCTGTTTTGTGTTGAAATTCTTTTTGGTAATTCAAAATTTTGTCCTTATATCTGTACTTTAGTTTTGTTGGCTTTATCTTCTTTCCGTTGGCCCGTTTCAGATAGCACATTTCTGACAATCCCAACCATTTGTAGCGGACGCAAATACTTCAGATATTTCTGTTTAAATAATGCAGTCACAGAAAAAACATAAAAAAGTTTACTTGATTGTTTGTTACTCACACAAATTATCTATTTCAAAAATCAATTATGAAATAAATACTAAAAAGTTAATTATGAAGTGAACAATAAAAGCTCAATCACAAATTAAACAATAAGAAGTTTACTGGCCATTTGTTAGCATTTAACTACCTTAGGGATTAATTCTATTTTTATAGCTGTGGCCAGTGTTCATTTATGACGTTCCAAGTAAATTGGCTGTACAGATTATTGTTGTTAGGATATTTACTGCTCTAGTACCCGGATTTTACTCAATTTATTTGTTACCCCGATTTGTACATCTTTTCATGAAAATGTTATTTTGTAACGTCTTTCAAGATCAACAATTTAATTTGTAA